>JAPDNY010000002.1:4026553-4111389 GCA_029375565.1 Gekko gecko | reverse complement strand
GTCCTGGCCCCACTGGTGGGCCTCCTGAGGGCACCTGGTGTTTTTGGCCACTGTGTGACTCACAGAGAGTTGGCCGGGAGGGGCCCTTGGCCTGATCCAACATTGACTTCTCTTATGTTCTTATATGAACTCTCATTCTAGGGCAAGGGATGCTCTGTATTCCTGGTGCTTGGGGGGTCAATAGTGGGAGGGGGCTTCTAGTGTCCTGGCCCCACTGGTGGGCCTCCTGATGGCGCCTGGTATATTTTGGCCACTGTGTGACCCAGAGAGTGTTGGACTGGATGGACCCTTGGCCTGATCCAACATTGGCTTCTCTTATGTTCTTATGTTCTTACCCTGGAAGATCCGGGATTAGACCGATGGCTTAGATTGAAACTGAATCCGACAAAGACGGAGGTCCTATGTCTGCACTGGAGCGGCAGAATTTCTGAAGAGACACGCCAGTTCAGAGGAAGATGCAGAACTCGCTAAATGGACAATGTTAAGCGGCGAAGAAGACAGTGGCCCGGAAGAGGGAGGCGCAGAATCGGAAGATGGAGGAGCGAAGAAAGGGCCATCTTATAATCTGAGAGATCTGAAGGGAAGACACCCCGAGATATAACATTGGTTCGTGAGGCGACAAAAGGGAGCAGTTTAATAATTAACCCCAAAGACTTTACTAACCTATTTAACAGGCTGATTTTGGACTTTCGATGAGAGGAAAAGAAGATCTTTCAACCACGGTGGAAGCCAAGAACTTTACTTGTACTAACAAAAAGATTAATGTACTAACAGAGAATTCACTCAACTCTTTTCTTTATCCCCCTGGATACCCTTCCCCTTTCTATATATAAAAGCAATAAAATGCTCTCCTTTTTAGGGGAGTTTTTTAAAAAAGTATTGTCTCCTCAGCCTGCTCTCCAGGGACTCAGGCAGAGGTCTTCCACGTCACCTCCTACCTGGCCCTTTGAACTGGAGATGCTGCCAGGGGTTGAACCGGGGACCTTCTGCAGGCCAAGCAGATGCTCTGCCAGTGAGTCACAGCTCCTCTCCAAGATGCACGACAGGCCTCAAAATGGTGTACTGCTATTCCATATTTTGGTTCATGTCCCATCTTAATGGCAGGAATTTGCACTGTTGCTGTCCTGCTAGTTCCGGGTCCTTCTGGGTTCTGCTCTTCCATCATCTCCTTCCCCTTCTCTTGGGTCACCTCTGAGGGTGTAAAGAGGCCTTCAGTCACTTGGCTATGAAGAGAGGAGAGACACAGGCAGTCACACTGGAAATAAAAGAGAATCCAGAAACACTACTGAGCATCACAAACCTTCGTATGCTCAGGAGATACATGAGAATGGTCCCGGCGGATCAGAACGAAAGGGCTTCTTGTGGTTTGTAGACCAGGCTTAATCTCATTTTTCTATATTAAAAATCTAGGTAATTGAGATATGCCCCTCCATAATTTTTTTTTTTTTTTTAGAAAGTTCAGTGTCTCTGGCGCTCTGAGGATGCTCACAAGCCCGGCCTCTCCTTTTGTGACCCCGATGTAGAACTCCCTGCCCACTTAAGCCCTTTTCTTAAAAAAAAACCCTCATTCAATTGAAAAAGACCAGCTGTTTGTCTGTCTCCAGATTAAAAATGACCAGCAAGGGAACATCAGTTTTGTCCTCTCTTGTGCTGACAGAGGTTGATTATGGCCCCCCCCAAAAAAAAGAAGAAGAAGAAGAAGAGATTGGATTTATACCCCGCCCCTCACTACCCAAAAGAGTCTCAGAGCGGCTCACAAACTCCTTTCCCTTCCCCTCCCCACAGCAGGCACCCTGGGAGGTAGGTGGGGCTGAGAGAGCACTTTCGAGGACTGCCCTTGAGAGAACAGCTCTGAGAGAACTATGGCTTGCTCAAGGTCATCCAACCAGGTGCAAGTGGAGGAGTGGGGAATCAAACCTGGTTCTCGCAGATTAGAGTCCAGGCACTTAACCACTCTCCCTCATGGATCACTGCCTTGTCGTGGCGAGGGGGCTTGCGTGGTTCGATGAGGCTGTGGGCTATGCCGTGGAGGGCCACCCAGGACGGACAGGCCACAGCAGAGAACTCAGACCAAGCGTGATCCTCTGGAGAAGGAAATGGCAACCCACTCCAGTATCTTTGCCAAGAAAACCCCATGGACAGTAACAAAAGGCTAAAAGATATGACGCCGGAAGATGAGCCCCTCAGGTTGGAAGGTGTCCAATATGCTACTGAGGAAGAGCAGAGGGCAAGTACGAGTAACCCCAGAAAGAGTGAAGCGGCTGGGCCAAAGCCGAAAGGACGCTCAGTTGTGGATGTGTCTGACGGTGAAAGGAAAGTTCGATGCTGCAAAGAACAATACTCCATAGGAACCTGGAATGTAAGGTCTATGAATCAAGGTAAGCTTGACGTGGTCAAAAATGAGATGGCAAGAATGAACATTGACATCTTGGGAGTCAGTGAACTAAAGTGGACAGGAATGGGCGAATTTAACTCAGAAGACCATTATATCTACTACTGTGGCCAGGAATCCCGTAGAAAAAATGGTGTGGCCTTTATAGTCAACAAGAGAGTGAGAAAGGCAGTATTGGGATACAATCTCAAAAATGACAGAATGATCTCGGTCCGAATCCAAGGCAAACCATTCAATATCACAGTAATCCAAGTCTATGCCCCAACCACTGCTGCAGAAGAGGCTGAAGTGGACCAGTTCTATGAAGACGTACAACAGCTCATAGAACTAACACCAAAAAATGATGTCCTCATCATCATAGGGGACTGGAATGCTAAAGTAGGAAATAAAAAGGTAACCAGAATAACAGACAAGTTTGGCCTTGGAGAACAAAATGAAGCAGGGCAAAGGCTAACAGAGTTTTGTCAAGAGAACACGCTGGTCATAGCAAACACCCTTTTCCAACAACCTAAGAGGCGTCTCTACACATGGACATCACCAGATGGGCAACACCGAAATCAGATTGACTATATAATTTGCAGTCAAAGATGGAGAAGCTCTATCCAGTCAGTAAAAACAAGACCTGGAGCTGACTGTGGCTCAGATCATGAGCTACTCATTGCAAAATTCAGACTTAAATTGAAGAAAGTTGGGAAAACCACAAGGCCATTCAGATTTGACCTAGATCGCATCCCCGATGAATATACAGTAGAGGTGAAGAATAGGTTTAAGGGACTAGATTTGATAGACAGAGTGCCCGAAGAACTATGGACAGAGGTCCGTGACATTGTAAAGGAGGCAGCAATCACCGCCATCCCAAAGAAAAAGAAATGCAAAAAAGCAAAGTGGCTGTCTGATGAGGCTTTACACATAGCAGAGGAAAGAAGGAAAGCTAAAGGCAACGGGGAAAAGGAAAGATTTGCCCAACTGAATGCAGATTTCCAGAGAACAGCAAGGAGAGATAAGGAAGCTTTCCTGAATGAACAGTGCAAAGTAATAGAGGAAAACAATAGATTAGGAAGGACTAGAGATCTCTTCAAGAAAATTGGAGAAATCAAGGGAACGTTTCATGCAAAACTGGCCATGATAAAGGACAAAAATGGTAGGGACCTAACAGAAGCAGAAGAGATTAGAAAAAGATGGCAAGAATACACAGAAGAACTATACAAGAAGGACCTCAATGTCCTTGACAACCACGATGGTATAATCACTGACCTCGAGCCAGACATCATGGAAAGCGAAGTTAAATGGGCCTTAGAAAGCATTACTAACAACAAAGCTAGTGGAGGTGATGGTATCCCAGCTGAGTTATTCAAAGTCTTAAAAGAAGATGTTGTTAAAGTGCTGCACTCAATTTGCCAACAAATCTGGAAAACACAACAGTGGCCACAGGATTGGAAAAGGTCAGTGTATATTCCAATCCCAAAGAAGGGCAATGTCAAGGAATGTTCAAACTATCGCACAATTGCACTCATTTCACACGCTAGCAAGGTCATGCTCAAAATCCTACAAGCTAGGCTACAACAGTACGTGGATAGAGAACTGCCAGAAGTACAAGCTGGGTTTCGAAGAGGTAGAGGAACTAGAGATCAAATTGCCAACATTCGCTGGACTATGGAGAAAGCAAGAGAGTACCAGAAAAACATCTACTTCTGCTTCATTGACTATGCTAAAGCCTTTGATTGTGTGGATCACAATAAATTATGGCAGGTTCTTAAAGAGATGGGAGTACCGGACCACCTCACATGTCTCCTGAGAAACCTGTATAAGGGTCAAGAAGCAACAGTTAGAACCGGATATGGAACAACTGATTGGTTTAGCATAGGAAAAGGAGTACGACAAGGATGTATATTGTCACCTTGCTTATTTAATTTATATGCCGAGTACATCATGCGAAATGCTGGCCTGGATGAATCACAAGCGGGAGTTAAGATTGCTGGGGAAAAGATCAATAACCTCAGATATGCAGACGATACCACTCTGATGGCAGAAAGTGAAGAGGACCTAAAGAGCCTCTTGCTCAGGGTGAAAGAGGAGAGCGCAAAAGTGGGCTTGAAGCTCAACATCAAAAAACTAAGATCATGGCATCTGGCCCCATCACTCCTTGGAAAATAGAAGGGGAAGTCGTAGAAGTAGTGACAGACTTCACGTTCCTAGGATCCCAGATCACTGCAGATGGTGACTGCAGCCATGAAATTAAAAGACGCCTGCTCCTTGGGAGGAAAGCAATGGCAAACCTAAACAGCATGATAAAAAGCAGAGACATCACCTTGCCAACAAAAGTCCGCATGGTCAAAGCAATGGTATTCCCCATAGTAATGTATGGCTGCGAGAGTTGGACTATAAGGAAGGCCGAGCGCCGAAGAATAGATTCTTTTGAACTATGGTGCTGGAGAAGACTCTTGAGAGTCCCTTGGACTGCGAGGAGATCAAATCAGTCAATCCTAAAAGAAATCAACCCTGACTGTTCCCTGGAAGGCCAGATCCTGAAGCTGAAGCTCAAATACTTTGGCCACCAAATGAGAAGGGAGCATTCACTGGAGAAGACCCTGATGCTGGGAAAGATTGAAGGTCAAAGAAGAAGGGGACGGCAAAGGATGAGATGGTTAGACAGTGTCATCGATGCAACGAACATGAAATTGAGCAAACTTCAGCGGACAGCGGAAGACAGGAGGGCCTGGCGTAATCTGGTCCATGGGGTCGCAAAGAGTCGGACTCGACTGTGCGACTGAACAACAAAACTTAACCACTACAGCAAACTGGGAGAAGAAGAAGAAGACGAGATTGGATTCATACCCCGCCCTTCACTACCCAAAGGTGTCTCAGAGCAGCTTACAAACTCCTTTCCCTTCCTTCCCCTCCCCACAACAGACACCCCCTGTGAGGTAAGTGGGGCTGAGAGAGCTCTGAAAGAAACTGCCCTTTTCAAGGGCAGCTGTGCCAGAACTTGTGACCTACCCAAGGTCCATCAGCAGCTGCAAGTGGAGGACTGGGTCATTATACCCCTGCGAGTCCCCTCCCCGTCCGGGGCAGCTTTACGGTCGGGGAGGGCTTTTCGGGAACAGGCTATTCAAAAAAACCACCAGTCTCGATTGCCTTTTGAAACTGTTCTAATACCAAAGCCCCCCACCCAAAAAAATGCCGCGACGGCGGCGCCCCAGCAAGACTGGAAAGCCGCCGCCGATGCGTCTTACTTGCGAGGAGCAAACCTGCCCGGGGGTCGGACTGCTGCAAGCCTCTCCCCCCCCCCCCCCCGTTGCAGACCTGCAGCCCCTCCCGGGTCTCTCCCTCCGGCCCTTCCATGGGAAGAGCCCCCCGCGTCTCTCCAGCAGCCCCCCTGCAGCTGGCTCGCCTTTCCCCCTTCCCGTGCTGCAGAGGGAGGAAGGAAGGGGAAGGGGCTGCCTCCCCCTCCTCCTCCTCCTCCCGGTCCCGACCGTCCTCCCCCCGCGAGGCGCCGCGCCCGGACCGGGGACGGAGGGGCTGGACGGGGCGGCTCGCCAGCATCTTTGCACGGGGCGGTCCTGCAAAGGGGGGGGGGGAGAAGGAGAGATCTGCAGCACGGAAAGGGTTAAAGAGAGCGAGCTGCATTCGCGGGAGGGGGCGGGAGGAAAAGTCCTTTCCGGGGTGGGGCGTCGGGGGGGGGGTGGGCTTTGCTCTTGCATCGTGGCTAAGGAGACCGGAGGGGCTTCCGATCTGCAACTGGAGGGACGGAGGGAGGGAGGGACGGAGGGAGGGGAATCCTTGCAGCCGGACCCCCCTCCCCCCGGCAGGTTTACCCGTCGCAAGTAAGTCATATGGGGGGAGAGACAGAATAAATAGTGTTGACATGTCATGCATAGTTTTAAAACGTCCGTTCCAAGGAGGCTCGACGACGGGGCTGCTGGCGGGGAACTTTGCACGGGGCGGGGATGCAGGTCTGAAAGGGTTAAAGGGAGCGGACGGCTGCAGAGGCCGAGAACGGAGCCCCGGGGGTGGGCAGCGAGTGGGAAAGTTATTTCCCGGTTTGGGGGGGGTTGCTATTTGAGCGCCCAAAGGGAGGAGGAGGAGGAGACTCTTAAAAGAAGGAGAGGGTTGCCCATTGGAAAGAAGGGGAGAGGCTGGAAGAGAAGGAAGGAGGAATTTGGATTTATACCCTAACCCTTCACTACCCAAAGGAATCTCAGAGCGGCTTACAAACTCCTTTCCCTCCCCAGGACAGACACCCTGTGAGGCAGGTGGGGCTGAGAGAGCTCTTGACAGAAACAGCCCTTTTTCAAGAACAGCTCTTGCCAGTACTATGGCTTGCCCAAGGTCATCCACCCAGGTGCAAGTGGAGGAGTGGGGGAATCAAACCCGGTTTTCCCAGATTAGAGTCCCTGTGCACTTATCCACTACACCAAGCTGGCTCTCAGGCCCATTGGGAGGAAAGGGAGCCAGGAATGCCAGCTGACTTGCATGCAGGGTGGGGCTCCTTTGGAACACATTTGCAGCACAAGATGGGTGGCAAAGAACATGCAGAACGGAATTCCCATTAGGGTTTCTGGGGCAAGATCCACTACTCTGGGGCTGGAATGACAGCCCCCAGAGTGGAATGACAGCCCCAGGGGGCATTAGCAGGAGTGTTCTGGGACTGTTATGAGAGACCATACATTAGAATGACAGCCCCTGGGGATATCAGCAGAAATGTTTTGGAACTGGAATGACAGGGCCCAGAGTGCAGTGAGAGCCCCTGGGGGTAGCAGATGTGTTCTAGAACTGGAATGACAGGGCCCAGAGTGGAATGACAGCCCCTGAGGGTATTAGCAGGAGTGTTCTGGGGCTGGAATGATAGGGCCCAGAGTGGAATGACAGCCCCTGGGGGTAGCAGGAGTGTTCTGGGACTGGAATGACAGGCCTCAGAGTGGAATGACAGCCCGTGGGAGTAGCAGGAGTGTTCTGGGGCTGGAATGACAGGCCTCAGAGTGGAATGACAGCTCCTGTACATAGCTGGAATGTTCTGGGTCTGGAATGAGAGACCATAAAGTAGAATGAAAGCCACTGGGGATAACAGGAGTGTTCTGGAACTGGAATGACAGGCCCCAGAGTGGAATTACAGCCCTTGGAGGTAGTATGTACAGCCCATGTTCTGGGACTGGAATGAGAGACCACAAAGTAGAATTACAGCCCCTGGGGGTAGCAGGAGTGTTCTGGGACTGGAATGACAGGCACCAGAATGGAATGACAGCCCCCAAATAGGACCCAAATAATTAAAATATTGTGGACTTCATGGAGCAAGATTTACCCCCTTTGCCTCTCTGGGGATAAATGTAAAGTTCTGCATTCAGGTAGGAAAAATCAAATGCATCATTATAGGATGGGGGAGGCTTGTCTTGGTAGTAGTCTGTGCGAAAAGGATCTCAGGGTCTTAATAGAACATACCCTGAACATGAGTCAGCAGTGTGATGCGGCAGCTAAAAAGGCAAATGCCATTTTGGGCTATATCATCAGAAGTACACTGTCCAGATCATGCAAAGTGATGGCATCGCTTTACTCTGCTCTGGTTAGACCTCACCCAGAGTCTTGTGTTCAGTTTTGGGCACCACAATTTAAGAAGGATACAGACAAGCTGGAAGGTTTCCGCAGGAGGTGGTGGGCTCTCCTTCTTGGGAGATTTTCAGACAGAGGCTAGATGGCCACCCGACAGCCATGCGGATTCCATGAACTGAGGCAGATCATGAGAGGGAGGGCAGGAAGGGTTGCCTCCGTGCTTAGTTCTCGTGGCCCTTTCTTACCCACCCAGGGAAATGCTGATCGCCAGTTAGGGCTCTGGAAGCAATTTTTCTCGAGGCCAATTTGGCCAGGGATCCTGGAGGTCTTTCTTCATCTTTTGGGCATGGAACAGGAGTCATGGGGTGGGGTGTGAAATTCCTACATTGCGCAGGGGGTTGGACTAGATGACTTCAGGAGGTTCCTCCCAACTCTTTTATGATTCTCTTTTATTTTCCATGTTAATGTTTGTGTCTCTCCTTATCCCTCCGAGATCAGCCTCTCTCCATAGCCAAGTGACTGAAGGCACCTTTACAGACTCAGAGGTGACCCAAGAGAAGGGGAAGGAGATGATGGAAGAGCAGAACCCAGAAGGACCTGGAACTGGAAAGACAGCGAGGAAAGGCCCCCACCCCACCCAAGCTGGAGGTAGTGCTGAATTCTGGGAAAGCCCAGGGCCAGATCAGCTCACTGCAGCCTCAGACGTCCATTGCCGACGCTTCCGGCAGTTCCGCTACCAGGAGGCCGCTGGGCCCCGCGAGGTTTGCAGCCAGCTCCACGGACTTTGCCGCCACTGGCTGGAGCCGGAGAGGCACACCAAGAGGCAGATCCTGGACCTGGTGATCCTGGAGCAGTTCCTGACTCTCCTGCCCCGGGAAATGCAGGGCTGGGTCCGAGGATGCGGGCCGGAGAGCAGTTCCCAGGCGGTGGCCCTGGCCGAAGGCTTCCTCCTGAGTCAGGCAGAGGAGAAGAGGCGGGCAGAACAGGTGAGGGGGATAACTCCAGGTAACTCACCAGGTCTGCTGATGGGAGGGTGCAGAGTCTGGGAGTGGGGTCAGCTGTCAACCAAATAGCTTTTTTCTTATGTGATTGGGGAAATTAGCCTTATTAGAGACTGCGAGGGGCAACTGGAATATATATTTATATGTATCGCACACACACACTCTGAAATATGCCAGGCAGATGTTCAAGCAGTAAGGTTTTGTTGAAAAACAAAATGAAAAGAAATGAAACGAGTAAACTTACACAGAAAAACACTCTTTAAGCATTTGTGCAAAGCTAAATAAGAACATCTCTGCTGTTTCAGATGTGGGCACCATCCGTGGAGAAAGAAGAGACATTCCCTGAGGGGGAAAAGCTTCCTTGGAGCAAGGGCAGAGAGCGCAGGCCGTGGAGCGTGCCCCAGATGCCCTCTCCTCGGGTAAGGACTCTTCATGCCTGAATACAATTGGGGCCAGTGTTCCCTCTAAGCTGAAATAGTGTGAGCCGGCTCACCATTTTTTAGCCTCCAGCTCGCATGTTTTTGTCTCCGCTCAGGAAGGGATGGCTCCAGAGCAAACTAATTGATGCAGCAGCCAAATAGCTCACTCACAACTTTAAGACCAGCGGCTCACCATGTAGAGTTTTTGCTCACCAGATTCCACAGCTTAGAGGGAGCATTGATTGGAATTTCACGGGCAGAGTCTTCCGGTCCGGAGAAGAAAATTAAACGCTTCTTCACGCAACACAGAGTTAATTTGCGGCACTCCGTGTCCCATGAACTGTGATTCTTCTCAAAGGGGACTAGACAAATTCACTGAAGGCAATTCCTCCCATTAGTTAAAATAACCACATCTCACCTCCCTCCCATAAGAGGAACTCAAGGTGGCATAAAGAGAAAAGGTAGACAGATTTCGGCAGAGCTCTTCAACCAGGTGAGAGAAGGGCGCCTCCACCTTCTGGGGCAGCAGAGCTCTGAGAGCCATTTCCTAGGGGGCCAATATTCATGGGAAGATTTGGCTTCTGTGCCCATACTTGTAGGGACATCTGGGGGGCCGCTGCGGGGAACAGGATGCTGGAATGGATACGGCAGTCTGTGGACTGGCACCCGGAGGAGGTTTGGGGAGGGGCTTGGGGAAGATGTGATGCCATGTCGATGTCGCGTCTGTTTGAAAACCTGGTTGTGACGTTCGCACGCCAAGAGATGCTCTGAAAACTCATTGCTATTGCCCGGGAGGTTCCAGGTGTGCTCCAGTTACGTATGGGCTTTGGGCCCAAAGCGAGAGTGATAGGTCAAGGGATGTCCGTTCCACCCCCCCCCCTTCTCCTCCCCCCAGGCCAGGCAGAGGTCTCAGAGAAGCCTGAAATATGTTGACGGCATTTCTCTTCCCAGAGGCACATGGGTACCTGGTTCTTCTGCCTCTCCCAGAATTGAGTAAAAAGTGTTCAAAAATTCATTGAGTGTACGCGGGGCAAGGTTTCACAACCAAGGGAAGGGGGTGTGTGGAGCAGGGAACAAGCAAGCAAATGCCCTTCCTTCCTCCTTTGTCCCAGGAACAGGCAGTGAAGAGTTGCCGTTGAGCCGCCGTCTTTTCAGAGGTGTGGAAACGGCTGCTGCCCCTCCAGTCCAGGTAGGAGAGATGAGCGGGGGGGGGGAGACAACCTGGGTCCCTCTTTCTTTCTCAGGGGGGCCTTCTGCTCCTGCAGTTTCTTCAAGGTGTCGGGGTGAGAAATCCTCTGAACGCTGTTCCCTTTACCCATCCCAAACCTGATATCCTGTCCCCTCCCAGACTGCTCCCTTCCCGTGTGCCATCTCTGCCTGGCCTGACCTCTGACGAGGGAACCTGCTTTTTCCGTCAGGGTCTCTTTTCCTTCGAGGAGGTGTCCGTCGATTTCACGGAGGCAGAATGGGCCCTGCTGGATCCGGGACAAAGAGCTCTGCACAGGGAAGTCATGCTGGAGAACTATGAGAACGTGGCCTTTCTGGGTAAGGATTCTTTCTTAAGTCCCAAAAGGTGATTTTCTGCCATTGTGAGGAGGAGGCATGAATCAAAACGTTGACTAGCAGTACATCGTTTTGAGGCCCGTCCTGCTTCTTGGGGCGGGGCTGTGGCTCACTGGCAGAGGATCTTCTTGGCCTGCAGAAGGTCCCTGGTTCGATCCCCAGAATTCTCAATTAAAAGGAGCAGGTAGGAGGTGACGTGGAAGACCTCTGCCTGAGTCCCTGGACTGAGTAGGCAATACTGACTTCAGTGGCCCAAGGCTCGCTTCAGTATAACTCTGCTTCCTGTGTTGTTCCCATGTGTGTCCTTGCCCAGGGGCCACTGAGGCCAGCGTTGTGGCCATCGCCCAAGCCAGAGAAGGTGTCCTGGCCTGAGGTAAAGGAGATGAGAGGCCCTTAGGAAGACTCTGGAAGGGGCCAGATCCAAACTTCTCCGTTACCTGCCTTTACAACACACCCTTCCCCGTGGGTGGGATTACCAACATGCACTCTGCCTGTGATCAGGAAATGATCCTGTCGAGGACCGAAGACCGAGTCCCCCCCGCATCGCCTCTCTTTGTACCCGAGCGGCACCCGGTTCCGTGGGCTCACCAGGAGAGGGCAGACAAGTAAAGCATATATCAAGGTTTATTAAGGATTTAAAAATAGGACATCACTAAACAGTGCAGTTTCTGCAGCTCAGCAACAGAAAACACTGGAAAGCTTCATGTCCTATCTAACACATGAACTACCTGTTATTAGATGCCGCTTCTTCTTGCAGCATAAGGTATTCCACTTGTAGCCTAAGTTACTCTTCATAAAAACGATTACTCGTGATGAAACAAGAAAACATCAAGGTGGACTAGCCTGGCATGAGGATAAAGTCAGCCTGGCTTCCCTCTGCTCTAGGCCTGTATTACACTTTCTGCCTCTCTGTGGCCAGATGGTCCTAATGACCCAATCAAGGGTCCCGCTTGACGGAACTTTCCAGAGGCTGCCAGCACCTTCCTAATCCCTCCTGCCTCCTGGATATAAAACTACATACATGTTCTCAAGATGAACCACTGACCGCATTCTGGAATCTGGTCTTGAAAAAGATAAGGATGTGAGGTGCAGGGAGACTCAAATCACGAACACCCACGAGTCGGACCGGGCCACTTCATAACCGCCTTAACCCCTTGGGGGAACTAGGGGGCTTCGCCTCCCAGGTCCGTTCCCTTTTTACTGGTTGGAACTGTGGGCTTTGATCTTGACCAAGGTTCCGTCCTTCCAGAAGAATTTTTATTCTTTCTTTAAAATAAATTTAATATATGTTTTTTTAAAAACAGAAATATAAAAAGGAGACCAAAAGATAAATTAACAGCCTAGATCAGCAAATTGATGAGAATTTTTATTCTTGAATTTCTTTCCTTCCCCCATATAAGAATGAAAAATTTTCCTTTCTCCCTCCCACCAGTTTGGTGTAGTGGTTAAGTGTGCAGACACTAATCTGGGAGAACAGGGTTTGATTCCCCACTCCTCCACTTGCACCTGCTGGATGACCTTTGGCAAGCCATAGTTCTGGCACAGCTGTCCTTGAAAAAAAGAGCAGTTTCTGTCAGAGCTCTCTCAGCCCCGGCTCCCTCCCAGGGTGTCCGTTGTGGGGAGGGGAAGGGAAAGGGGTTTCTAAGCCACTCTGAGACTCCTTTGAGTAGTGAAGGGCAGGGTAGAAGTCCAATCTCCTCTTCTTCCTCTTCTTCTTCTTCTTGTTATTTTATTTATTTATTTATTATTAGATTTATACCAGGGCTCAGGGCGGCGAACAAGAGGCCACAAGCCATACATTGCTGACAACACATAGGGCAATGACATATAAAATACATAAGAACACTAAAATGAACAAACAATAAAACCATTATAACACTGGCAAACAGAACTATTAACTGAATTAACTCAATTCTTCTCTCTCTCTCCCTCTCTGCAAAAGATGGTAGAAGTACAAGAGAGACTTTGGTGAAGACAGACAACGGCCTTGCATCCAAGGAAAGGCTGGAGAGTTCCTCAAGAGGCTCCCAAGAGCATATTTCCTTCCCAGAGGAGCTGGCTGAGAGTGAGTATCCCTATGGGAATAGGGAAGAAATAGCCATGAGGGGATTCCTGATTCTCTTCTGAGCAACATTTGGTTTGGGACAATCATGTAGCCTGCTGGGTAAGGAGGGAGAGAGGGAGGCCTTCTCGGGGCCTGAAATCTGGAACCTCAAGAGCTCCTTCTGGGCCAGAGCTCAGCTGTGGCTCTTGAGGGGTGAGGCATCCTTAAAATACTACATATTCTCTAGATGGGTAGAGGGGTGGTGAAGATCAGTCAAGACGGATGAGGCCAATGGGCCGTCAATCCTTTCCTACTGCAGTCGCATAGATGCCTTTGGACCTTAGGAGCCCTTCCCAGGTGCTAACAGGATCTCTCTCTTTCTTCCAGCAGAGGATAACCAGAGGAATGAGGGGGGTGAGGAACTTCATCCACAAACGCCAGATAAAGTTAAAAAGGAAGACCTGAAAGAAAATGTCAGGAATCGAAGCAGAACTAAGAGCAAGAAAGGCGGCAGTATGGTTGAGAAGAGGGATAGAAAACTGCACAATGTACATTTTCCAAAGGACAGGATAATGAAGCCAAGTAAACGCATCCTGTGTGGAAAATACTTCAGAAATAGATCACAGGTCCTTGTGCACCAGAGAACACACAGAGGGGAGAAACGTTTTGAATGCTCCGTGTGTGGAAGGAGATTCAGTCACAGTGGCAATCTTCGGAAGCACCAAAGAACCCACACAGGGGAGAAACCTTTTGAATGCTCAGAGTGCGGAAAGAGATTCAGTGTTAGCAGCAGTCTTCAGTGTCATCAAAGAACGCACACAGGGGAGAAACCTTTTGAATGTTCCGTGTGTGGAAAGAGATTCAGTGACAGTGGCACTCTTCGGAAACACCAAAGAACCCACACAGGGGAGAAACCTTTTCAATGCTCAGTGTGTGGAAAGAGATTCAGTCGGAGTGGCCATCTTCAGAAGCACCAAAGAACCCACACAGGGGAGAAACCTTTTGAATGCTTAGACTGTGGAAAGAGATTCAGTAGCAATGGCACTCTTCATGTGCACCAAACAACCCACACAGGGGAGAAACCTTTTGAATGCTTAGAGTGTGGAAAGAGATTCAGTCAGAGTGGCACTCTTCAACAGCATCAGAGAACCCACACAGGAGAGAAACCGTTTCAATGCTCAGAGTGTGCAAAGAGATTCGGTCAGAGCGGTGCTCTTCGGAAACACCAAAGAACCCACACAGGGGAGAAACCATTTGAATGCTCAGAGTGTGGAAAGAGATTCAGTCAGCGTGGCACTCTTCAGAAGCACCAAAGAACCCACACAGGGGAGAAACCTTTTGAATGCTCAGACTGTGGAAAGAGATTCAGTAGCAGTGGCACTCTCAATGTGCACCGAATAACCCACACAGGGGAGAAACCTTTTGAATGCTTAGAGTGTGGAAAGAGTTTCAGTGATAGTGGCGCTCTTCGGAAGCACCAAAGAACCCATACAGGGGAGAAACCTTTTGAATGCTCAGAGTGCGGAAAGAGATTCAGTGTTAGCAGCAGTCTTCAGCAGCACCAAAGAACCCACACAGGGGAGAAACCTTTTGAGTGCTCAGAGTGTGGAAAGAGATTCAGTCAGAGTGGTACTCTTCACCAGCATCAGAGAACCCACACAGGGGAGAAACCTTTTGAATGCTCAGAGTGCGGAAAGGGATTCAGTCGGAGTGGCACTCTTAAGAAGCACCAAAGAACCCACACAGGGGAGAAATCTTTTTAATAGTGACTAGGCTGGGTGTTGGAAGACTCAGACTTGGGAGGTGCCCCAAAAGAGGCTTCTATGGCATGCCGAGGTGACCCTAACGAAGGAGTCAACCCCCCCACACACACAGCTGACATTTTGTCGGCCTATCAGCCTTCCTTACCACAGCGCAGCTATCGTCCTGGTGGGCCTAACAACAGCAAGAGGAGCAGGTGATGGCACGGGCCCCGAAATAGCCAAGGAAGTGTCCTCAGCGGACAGAGGCTGAGGCTGGAGGTGGCATGGGAAGCCATGGTGGAGATGGGAACCCGGGAGACGCCAGCCCTGGCCGTAGGGCGTAACCCTTTCGTTGGAGAGGCACTAGTTGGGCTACGTACAAGGTGATGCACATGGGAGCCAAAAATCCTAAGTATAAATACATGTTGATGGGGTCCGAACTGGCAGAGACTGACCAAGAGAGAGAGTTCGGAGTCGTAGTGGAGTCTCGTACGGTTAGTTTCATTTTATCTTTCTTTTTTGTGACTCTGGGAGACCGCTCCGTTTCAGGGGGGTGGATCGCCAATCCTTTCCTGCCCGCCGCTCCTTCTAAAAACTATCTAGCAAACTGAGACTTCTTCGCGTAGACAGAGGTTTGATTAACTCACTGTTTAGATGGGTTCGCTTGTTGCAGAGATTAGTTTTGCTTATTTTCTCGTCCGGATGTCGGCTCTGGGCGCCATACTGGCTCTGCAGCGACAGGACTTCTTGGGGACAAGCAAGCCTTGATCCCTCGGCCATCGCCTTGGGAGAGGCTTATCCCGGCTCCTGCAGAGACTCCTGGGGGGTATGGAACCAGCCAAGCTCCATGGGAGAGTCGATGAGACACGTCCAAGACCATAAACCGAAACCCAACAATTCTTTAATTTGTTCTTCTGCAACTTCTCTCTTCTTAGATAGCTTCTCGTAAAAGTTAAAGAATGATTTCCAAATCTTTAGGTATTTTTTCTTCTTCTCCTTTATCATCTCTCAATGTTTTTATGTATCTTTCCCCCTGCTATATTACAAGCCAAGCTATGCCTCCAGGGTTGTTTGGGAAAGTTAAGTGTCTCTGCGTGGCTCTTTAAGGATGTTAACAACCTTGGCCTCTCCTTGCCTTGGCTCAGTCTGTCCTCGGGGCTGATTCTTAAGGGAAACCCCAGAAAGGACGAGAGGGGCTGGTGACGCCTTGACCATCGTAGGCGTCTCTTCGACAGGCCTGAAGCGTGTGAGGCAAGAGGTCTGTCCGAGCCCCCAGCCGAGGGGAAGGGGCAGGAATTTATCCGTGGGAAGAAGGAGCAGCTGAGATCGGGAGAGGAAGGAAGAGAGGCTATTTATTTTCCTATTTATTATTTATGGACTCTTAATACACAATAAGAATATACACATGAAGAGTGTCAGAAGGAAGAACCACCCCTTTTTGGTTTTTGAGATCATTATATGTGACATAGAACTTTCGCTCAAATCCTCCTGTTATGCTTTGATTATACAATCTATCAGAATATTTGTTCCGATTGTTTATTCCGTTGTCGTTGTAGTGCTGTTGTGACCACAGGATATACTGTTTGTCACTTTGTTGTCACTGTGGCTGGTTGAGTTGAACTTTTCTTCTTTCTTCAATGTATAGTTTTAATTATTTTAAACAAAACAGTAAAACAACATAGAACAAGTACAGGAACAGTTAAGAAGGAATTAACAAGAATATTAAAAGTAAAGAATTGTACAGGAAACACAGCATATAAACAATTAAACTATCCATTTAAAAATACAACAAACTCTGATAATATTTATTTCTGGGAACAACATCTTCAGCCATGAGATATTCAATAATAGGAAGCCAAATTGCTTGAAAATCTTTCTGAACGTTTCCCCCGTAGATGTGACAGTTTTACCAAGTATATGATTTTTGCCAATCATATAGAGAGGGGCCCAGATTATTTCTCCACTTTTGTGCAACATTTATTCTAGCAATCGCTATTAAGGTCATGTGGTTGAGTTGAGCTTGAATCTGAGCCTGCAGGAAAACCAAATCTGGAGTCGAAGGTTGAAGAGAAGAAGAAGAGAAGAGATTGGATTTATACCCCACCCTTCACTACTCAAAGGAGTCTCAGGGCGGCTTACAAACTCCTTTCCCTTCCCCTCCCCACAACAGACACCCTGTGAGGTCGGTGGGGGTGAGAGAGCTCTGACAGAAACTGCTGTTTTTCAAGAACAGCTCTTATCAGAACTACGGCTTGCCCAAAGTCATCCAGCCAGGTGGAAGTGGAGGAGTGGGGAATCAAACCCGGTTCTCCCAGATTAGAGTTCGCGCACTTAACCACTTCACCAAACTGACCAAGGACATCCATAATGGATGAAACAGTAATAAAAAACTTTTCAACCAATATCAACAGTTTCAATTCACCGTAGAAGATGGGGGGAGGGATTTTAAGTAACTTAAAGAAATTAAATGCCGATGTTCCTTGTTTACAAGAAACACATTTAAGTCTGAAGGACCAACGCTACCTGTCATGCAAGAAACTTGGGACTCGTTTTTCGTTTCATCGGATGTTGTTAAAAAAAGAGGTAGAGCAGCATTCACAAAAGAAGAACTGAAACCTACCTTGATTTTTTCGGCAGAGGATGGGAGAGACTCTTGTTGGTTGATATTACCACTGGGGGACAAGAGGATCTTATTAGTAACGATATAAGCCACAAATGATCGTCGAGGAAAGTTTTTTAATTTTCTAAAAGATGTTTTAGCAGGATGTGACTATTTATTTATTGTTTATTTATTGGATTTTTACCCCCACCCCACCCTCCCCGCCGTAGAAGGCTCAGGGTAGCTTACAATTAAAACGACATAAAACCATCTAAAACAATTCAAATATCAGCGTAAGGAACTAGTAACTAGTTCATATTCAGTTTGGCAATACTAAATACTGTGTGGCGATGGTGGCGACACCTTTCCTATTGAACCGCTCCTGCTCTGCACAGGCTGATGGTTGGTGACTCCAAAGGCAGGGCTACAATTATTGGGGCGGCTCCTTAGTGGAAGGCCTGGTGGAAGAGCTCCATTTTACGGGCTCTGCAGAATTGCATAAGGTCCCGCAGGGCTGTGATCTCTTCTGGGAGCTCATTTCACCAATATGAAGCCACCACCGAAAAGTCCCTGGCCCTGGTTATGGTCAGCCCTGGCGTCTTTAGGGCCCGGGAAGGTCAGTCGATCTGGGGACCCTGACCTCAGTGCTCTCTGGGGACCATGTACATATACAGATATATGTTTGCTGGGAGATTTCCATGCAGTGTTTAACCACAATTTGGATAGGAAGACCAATAAGAAGGTCAGAACCACCAAAGGACTTCTTCCAAGACCTTTTCTTGGAGTTGCTGAAGAATATAAATTGGTCGAGGCTTGAAGAAGAGAAGACACCTTCTATTCGGATAGACATAAATCCTGGTCTAGAATTGATATGTCTTGGACTTCAACGAGCTTTTTGCAGGATATTAAAGATGTCGATGTTCCGCCCAGATCATATGAGGATCACAACCCTTTGTTGGTCAAAATTAAGATGCCCTGAGAAAATGTAGATGGAGATTAAACGTTCAACTGTTGGGAAATGTACAATTTTTGAATGTAAAAAAGGAAATGAAGTTGTACTTTCAGCAAAATATAAATATGGAAACATCAATGAGAATTGCCTGGGATGTGAATAAAGCTTACTCTAGAGGAGTGGCAATTCGATTTGCGGCCAGGCAAAGGGGAGAAAAGAGGCAACATTATCAAGGTATTTTGGACACACTGGAGGAAAAGGTGGGGGAATCTGAAAACATACCCTGCAAATGAAAATTTAAAATCTAAAGCTAAAGTCCTTCGGCATTTTCTAAACAGAACTATTTTGAACATGCGAAAAAAATCAGGGCGATGGCTAGCCTATGAACTTAGAAAGGAAAGAGAAAAGAGATTGATCCACTCCTTGTATGAGAGGGGCGACAAGAAAGAGAAATTCCAAAAGGAAGAACTAAAGAAAATTGTGCAATCTTTTTATAAGCAGTTATATAGGGAAGTGAAAACACCAAGGGAAAACCAAAAACAATACTTACAAATCAGTTGTTGTAGATTTTCCAGGTTGTCCAGTCGTGGTCTTGGCATTGTGGGACCTGACGTTTCGCCAGCAGCTGTGACTGGCATCCTCAGAGGTACAACACAGAAAGATGGAGTGCTCTCTGTGTCAAGGTGAGAAGAAAAATGGTAGGCGGGTAATGTATATCTACTCAGGAAGGTGGGGTAGGGCTGAGTCATTATCTTGTAGGAGTTCACCCTGGCTGTGAACATGCTAATGGAGGAGCTTTGGCATATGGATGGGCTGTTGAAATTCTAATCTTATCTGTAGTCCTGTTGTCAGATGTAGAGCATTTTGTGCTTTTCAGGACTGGAAACCATGCCCTATGTATTTTTAAACTCTCTTCTTACAAAAGCAGGCTCTTCCTACACTGCCTGAACAGAACAGGAGATATCTTAATGACCCCATCATGGAAGGTATACAGAAGCAAAATACGGGGAAAGCTCCGGGCCCGGATGGGGTACTTGCAGAATATTATAAAGCACCGGAAGACATTATCCCTCTACCTGTAGGACAAGGGAAAAATGAATGTGATTTCTGAATGTGGATTCTGACATTTCCTCTGACATGGGTCTATGCCGACAGCTGTCACTGTACCTTCAAAAGCTTAATAGATCCAGATTTCGGTATGCAACCTAGAATCTTCTGATTAGAAAAGTTTATAGTAGAATATATTTTGTAATTGCACCTTTTGTACACTAGAACATAAGAACATCAGAGAAGCCCATGTTGGATCAGGGCCAAAGGCCCATCCAGTCCAACACTCTGTGTCACAGGGTGGCCAAAAATACCAGGGCCATCAGGAGGTCCAGCAGTGGGGCCAGGACACTAGAAGCCCTCCCACTGCTGCCCCCTCCAGCACCAAGGATACAGAGCATCATTTACTCCAGAGTCCCTAACTATACCTTGTGGCTAATAGCCACTGATGGACTTCTGCTCCGTATGTTACAAGGTATTGATAGGAACTCTTGTTCTGGGGCAGGTGATGCACTCTATTCTTGGTGCTTGGTGGAGGGGGCAGTAATGGGAGGGGCTTCTAGTGTCCTGGCCCCACTGCTGGACCTCCTGATGGCCCCTGGTATCTTTGGCCACTGTGTGACCCAGAGAGTGTTGGACTGGATGGGCCACTGGCCGGATCCAACATATAGGAACTCTCAGGCCTGGGCAAGGGATGCTCTGTCTTCTTGGTGCTGGGCGTGTGGGGGCAACAGTGGGAGGGCTTCTACTGTCCTGGCCCCACCTCTGGACCTCCTGATGGCCCCTGGTATCTTTGGCCACTGTGTGACCCAGAGAGTGTTGGACTGGATGGGCCACTGGCCTGATCCAACATGGGCTTCTCTTATGTTCTTATAGGAACTCTCAGACTGGGCAAGGGATGCTCTGTCTTCTTGGTGCTGGGGGTGTGGGGGCAACAGTGGGAGGGCTTCTGGTGTCCTGGCCCCACCTCTGGACCTCCTGATGGCCCCTGGTATCTTTGGCCACTGTGTGACCCAGAGAGTGTTGGACTGGATGGGCCATTGGCCGGATCCAACATTGGCTTCTCTTATGTTCTTATAGGAACTCTCAGGCCTGGACAAGGGATGCTCTGTCTTCTTGGTGCTGGGGGTGTGGGGGTAACAGTGGGAGGGCTTCTGGTGTCCTGGCCCCACCTCTGGACCTCCTGATGGCCCCTGGTATCATTGGCCACTGTGTGACCCAGAGAGTGTTGGACTGGAGGGGCGATTGGCCGGATCCAACATTGGCTTCTCTTATGTTCTTATAGGAACTCTCAGGCCTGGGCAAGGGATGCTCTGTCTTCTTGGTGCTGGGCGTGTGGGGGTAACAGTGGGAGGGGCTTCTGGTGTCCTGGCCCCACCTCTGGACCTCCTGATGGCCCCTGGTATCTTTGGCCACTGTGTGACCCAGAGAGTGTTGGACTGGAGGGGCCACTGGCCTGATCCAACAAGGGCTTCTCTCATGTCCTTATGTTATCCGGCTGCTGCCAGCCTCTTCCCTCCTCCCCCGCGTTGCAGACCTCTGCAGCCCCTCCCGGGTCTCTCTCTCTCCCATAGCAGAGCCCCCCCCCCCCCCCGTCTATCCAGCAGCCCTTGCAACTCGCTCGCCCTTAACCCTTCCCGTGCTGCAGAGGAAGGAAGGAAGAAGGGGCTGCCTCCTCCTCCTCTTCCTCCCACCGGACCGTCCTCCCCCACGAGGCGCCGCGCCCGGACCGGGGTGGTGGTGGTGGGGGTGGAGATCTGCAGCACGGAAAGGGTTAAAGAGAGCACGCTGCATTCGCTGGAGGGGAGGGGTGGGGAGTCCTTTCCGGAGTGGGGCGTCGGTGGGGGGCTTTGCTCTTGCTCTTGCATCGTGGCCAAAGAGTCCCGGGAGAGGCTTCCGATCTGCAACGGGAGGGAGGGAAATCCTTGCAGCCGGACACCCCCCCCCGCAGGTTTACCCGTCCCAAGTAAGTCCTTGGGGGAGGGGGAGAATAAATAGTCTTGAAATGTCATGCATACTTTTAAAATCTCCCTTCCCAACTTGAGGCTCCAGGACGGGGCTGCTGGCGAGGAACTTTGCAGGGGCGGCGCAGCCCGGTTGGTGGTGGGGGGAGGGAAGTGCAGGTCTGAAAGGGTTAAACGGAGCGGGGGCCGATAAAGGCCCGGGGGGGGGCGGCAAAGAGTGGGAAAGTTGTTTCCAGGTTGGGAGGGGGTGCTATTTGAGCGCCCAAAGAGACCCGTGGGGGAGGGGAGACTCTTAAAAGAAGGCGAGGAGGGCCTGGGAAACAAGGGGCGGGGGAGGAGAGGCTGGAAAGCCCAATGGAAATAATGGGAGCCAGACAACCGATTTGCAATGCAAGGTGGGGCTCCTTTGAACACATTTGCAGCACAAGATGGGTGGCAAAGGAAACGCAGAAGGCATTTTCCAATAGGGTTTCTGGGGCAAGGTCGACTACTCTGGGACTGGAATGACAGCCCCCAGAGTGGAATGACAGCCCCAGGGGGCAGCAGAAATGTTCTGGGACTAGAATGAGAGACTATACATTTATTTTATTAATCCCATTTATACCCCACCCTCCCCAGGAACAGGGTCAAAAGTGTTCTGGAAGGGGAATGAAAGCCCCAAAGAGGACCCAAATAGTTAAAATATTGTGGGCTTCATGGAGCAAAATTTACCCCCTTCGCCTCTCGGGGGATAAATGAAAGGTTATGCATTTAGGTAGGAAAAATCAAATGCATCCTTATAGGATGGGGAGACTTGTCTTGGCAGTAGTCTGTGCGAAAAGGATCTCGGGGTCTTTGTAGAACATAGGCGGAACATGAGTCAGCAATGTGATGCAGTAGCTAAAAAGGCAAATGTCATTTTGGGCTGTATCATCAGAAGTACACGGTCCGGACCATGCAAAGTGATGGTATCGCTTTACTCTGCTCTGCTTAGACCTCACCTAGAGTCTTGTGTTCAGGGGTCACAGGGTGGGGTATGAATTTCCTCCATTGCGCAGGGGTTGGACTAGATGACTTCAGGAGGTTCCTTCCAACTCTTCAGTGATTCTCTTTTATTTTCCATGTCAATGTTTGTCCCCCCCCCCCCACAGAAGCTTCTCTCCATAGCCAAATGACCAAAGGCATCTTTACGCAGTCAGAGGTGACCCAAGAGAAGGGGAAGGAGATGGAAGAGCAGGACCCAGAAGGACCTGGAACTGGCAGGACAGCAAGCAAAGGCCCCCGTCCCCCCAAGCTGGGAGTGGTGCTGAATTCTGGGAAAGGCCGGGGCCAGGTACCCGTGATCAGCTCTCTGCAGTCTCAGACGAGCATTGCCGACGCTTCCGGCAGTTCCGCTACCAGGAGGCCGCTGGGCCCCGCGAGGTTTGCAGCCAGCTCCACGGACTTTGCAGCCACTGGCTGGAGCCGGAGAGGCGCACCAAGAGGCAGATCCTGGACCTGGAGAACCTAGAGCAGTTCCTGACTCTCCTGCCCCGGGAAATGCAGGGCTGGGTCCGGGGATGCGGGCCGGAGAGCAGTTCCCAGGCGGTGGCCCTGGCCGAAGGCTTCCTCCTGAGTCAGGCAGAGAGGCGGGCAGAACAGGTGAGGGGGATTCCCTCCAGGTGTGTCCAATTCAAGCAGATAACTCCAGGTAACTCACCAGGTCTGCTGATGGGAGGGTGCAGAGACTGGGAGTGGGGTCAGCTGTCAACCAAATAGCTTTTTTCTTATGTGATCGGGGAAATTAGCCTTATTAGAGACTGCGAGGGGCAAGTGGAATATATATGTATATGTATCACACACACACACTCTGAAATACGCCAGGCAGATGTTCAAGCAGTAAGGTTTTGTTGAAGAACAAAATGAAAAGAAATGGAACGAGTAAACTTACACACAAAAACACTCTGTAAGTGTGCGTGCAAAGCTAAATAAGAACATCCCTGCTGTTTCAGATGTGGGCACCATCCGTGGAGAAAGAAGCGACGTTCCCTGAGGGGGAATAGCTTCCTTGGAGCAAGGGCAGAGAGCGCAGGACGTGGAGCGTGCCCCAGATGCCCTCTCCTCGGGTAAGGACTCTTCGTGCCTGGATACGATTGGGGCCAGTGTTCCCTCTAAGCGGAGATAGCGTGAGCCGGCTCACCGTTTTTTAGCTTCCGGCTCACACGTTTTGTCTCCGCTCAGGAAGGAGGGCTCCAGAGGAAACTGATGGATGCAGCAGGCCAATCGCTTGCTCACAACTTTAAGGCCAGCAGCCAGGGGTGTGCAAAAAAGTAAATTCACCCGATTCGGCCCAATCGGGCAGAATCAATTTCAGCCATCAGAAAGACTCCTGCATGTCACTTTCGGCAGTAGGAGCAGACTGGGGAGTCTTTCCAGCCGAATGTCAATTTCAGCCCCATGATATCCTATGGGCCATTGATGTCAATAGCAAAAACATAGGGTATATTCTGGGGACTGGAGGGAGGGGGTTTGAGGGAGAGACTCCAGATTTTCAGGGTAGCTTCGGGAGCCTCTCCCCACATAAACCCTCATGCCCCACTCACACCACACAAACACATAAAAAAGAATATTTATAGCATTGGAAAAAATGCAGAAAAGGGCAACTACAATGATAAGAGGAGGACACTTTCCCTATGAAGAAAGGTTAAGGTGCTTGGGGATCTTGGCTTTGAGAAACAATGACAGAGGGGAGAGGTGATAAGAGGGTTACAAGGCTATACATGGGATAGAGCAGGTAACATAAGAACATAAGAACATAAGAGAAGCCAATGTTGAATCAGGCCAATGGCCCATCTAGTCCAACACTCTGTCACACAGCGGCCAAAATATACCAGGTGCCATCAGGAGGTCCAGCAGTGGGGCCAGGACACTAGAAGCCCTCCCACTGCTGCCCCCTCCAGCACCAAGGATAGAGTGCATCACCTGCCCCAGACTGAGAGTTCCCATCTATACCCTGTGGCTAATAGCCACTGATGGACTTCTGCTCCTTAGGTTTATCTAATTCCCTCTTGAAACTATCCATGCTTGTAGCTGCCACCACCATGGATTAACACTGGTGGGTAGTGGCTATAGATAAGAAGGCACTCTTGGTCCCTGTGGCAAGTGATGCTCTGGTGCTGGGGGGGCAATTGCCTCACCTCTTTTAATAGTACTCGATCACTCATCGTTTTTTAAAAAAATAACTCCTGAACACCAACCACTGATGGACCAGTGCTCTGCTCCAGCCTCCATATGTTTGTCAAATTCCCTCTTGAAACTGTCCATGCTTGTAGCTGCCACCACCTCCTGGGGCAGGGAGTTCCATGTGTGAATCACTCTTTGGGTGAAGAAGGATTTCCTTTTATCTGTTCTAACCCGACCGCTCAGCAATTTCATGGAGTGCCCACGAGTTCTTGTCTTGTGAGAAAGGGAGAAAAGTACTTCTTTCTCAACCTGCTCTATCCCATTCAAAGCCTTGTGAACCTCTTATCATGTTAGTCTTATTATTCCAGAGGTGCTCCAATCACGTATGGGTTTTGGGCCGAAGGCAACAGTGACAGATCAAGGGATGTCTATTCCACCCCCCTTCTCCTCCCCCCAGGCCAGGCAGAGGTCTCAGAGAAGCTTGAAATATGTTGACGGCATTTCTCATCCCAGAGGCTCATGGGTACACCTGGTGGTTCTGCCTCTCCCAGAATTGAGTCAAAAGAGTTCAAAAATTCGTTGAGCGTACGCAGGGCAAGGTTTCCCAACCCTGGGAAAGGGAGTGTGGAGCAGGGAACAAACAAGCAAACGCCCTTCCTCCCTCCTTTGTCTCAGGAACAGGCAGGGAAGAGATGCCGTTGAGCCATCCTTTCAGAGGAGTGGAAACGGCTGCCGTACCTCCAGTCCAGGTAGGAGAGATGAGCGGGGGGGGACAGCCTGGGTCCGTCTTCCCTTCTCTGGGGGCTTCTGCTCCTGCAGTTTCTACCAGGTGTCCGGGCGAGAGATCCTCTGAACGCTGTTCCCTTGACCCATCCCAGGCCTGACATCCTGTCCCCTCCCAGACTGCTCCCTTCCCGTGTGCCGTCTCTGCCTGGCCTGACCTCTGACGAGGGAACCTGCTTTTTCCTTCAGGGTCCCTTTTCCTTTGAGGAGGTGGCCGTGTATTTCACGGTGGCAGAGTGGGCCCTGCTGGATCTGGGACAAAGAGCTCTGTACAGGGAAGTCATGCGGGAGAACTACGGGACCGTGGCCTTTCTGGGTAAGGATTCTTTCCCCGGCCCCAAAAGGTGTGATTTTCTGCCATTGTGAGGAGGAGGCATGAATCAAAATATTGAATAGCAATATGTTATGTTGAGGCCTGTCCTGCTTCTTGGGGCGGGGCTGTGGCTCACTGGCAAGATGATCTTCTTGGCCTGCAGAAGGTCCCCGGTTCAAGCCCTGGCAGCATCTCCAGTGAAAAGGCTCAGGTACGAGGTGAGGTGGAAGACCTCTGCCTGAGTCCCTGGACTGAGTAGACAATTCTCCATTGTGCTGTTTTCCAAGGCCCAGTTCGGTATAACTCCGCTTCCTGGGTTGTTCCTGTGTGTGTGTCCTTGCCCAGGGGCCACTGAGGCCAGAGTTGTGGCCCTCACCCAAGCCAGAGAAGGTGTCTCCTGGGCCTGAGGTAAAGGTGGGGAGGAGAGGCCCTGAGAAGGACTCCGGAAGGGGCCAGATCCATATTTCTCTGCTGCCAACCTTTACAACACGCCTTTCCCCTGGATGGGATTACCAACATCCCCTCTGCCTGTGACCTGGAAGTGATCCTGTCAAGAGCTGAAACCCCTGGGTCCCCCCAGGTCACTACTCTCTTTTTCCCTGAGCAGCACCCGGTTCAGTGGGTTCACAAGGAGAGTGTACATGAGTAATGCAGAGCCCTTTTAAAAATATATCAAGGTTTATTAAGGGTTTAAAAATAAGACATCACTAAACGGTGCAATCTCTGCAGCTCAGCAACAGAAAACACTGGAAAGCTACTTGTCTCATCTAACACATGAACTACCTGTTATTAGATGCCGCTTCTTCTTGCAGCACAAGGTATTCCACTTGTAGCCTCAGTTACCCTGCATAAAAACGATTACCCGTGATGAAACAAGAAAACATCAAGGTGGACTAGCCTGGCATGAGGATAAAGTTAGCCTGGCTTCCCTCTGCTCTAGGCCTGTATTACACCTTCTGCCTCTCTAGGGTCAGGTGGTCCTAATGACCCAATCAAGGGTCCCGCTTGACGGAACTTTCCAGAGGCTGCCAGTACCCTCCTAATCCCCCTCCCTCCTGGTGACAGGACAGGACGCAGGTTCTCAAAATGAACCACTGACCGCATTCTGGAGTCTGGCCTTGAAAAAGATAAGGATGTGAGGTGCAGGGAGACTCAAATCATGATGAACACCCACAAGTCGGACCGGGCCACTTAATAACCGCCTTAACCCCTTGGGGGAACTAGGGGGCTTTGCCTCCCAGGTCCATTCCCTTTTACTGGTTGGAACTGTGGGCTTTGATCTTGACCAAGGTTCCGTCCTTCCAGAAGAATTTTTATTCTTTCTTAAAAAAAAAAAATTAATATATGATTTTTTAAAAACAGAAATATAAAAAGGAGACCAATGGATAAATTAACAGCCTAGATCAGTAAATTGATGAGAATTTTTATTCCTGAATTTCTTTCCTTTCCCATATAAGAATGAAAAATTTCCCTTTCTTCCTCCCGCCAGTTTGGTGTCGTGGTTAAGTGCGCGGACACTAATCTGGGAGAACTGGGTTTGATTCCCCACTCCTCCACTTGCACCTGCTGGATGACCTTTGGCAAGCCATAGTTCTGGCACAGCTGTCCTTGAAAAAAAGAGGAGTTTCTGTCAGAGCTCTCTCAGCGACGCCTCCCTCCCAGGGTGTCCATTCTGGGGAGGGGAAGGGAAAGGGGTTTCTAAGCCACTCTGAGACTCCTTTGGGTAGTGAAGGGCAGGGTAGAAGTCCAATCTCCTCCTCCTCTTCTTCCTCTTCCTCTTCTTCTTATTTTATTTATTTATTTATTATTAGATTTATACCAGGGCTCAGGGCGGCGAACAAGAGGCCACAAGCCATACATTGCTGACAACACATAGGGCAATGACATATAAAATACATAAGAACACTAAAATGAACAAACAATAAAACCATTATAACACCGGCAAACAGAACTAGTAAACTGAATTAACTCAATTCTTCTCTCTCTCCCTCTCTGCAAAAGATGGTAGAAGTACAAGAGAGACTTTGGTGGAGACAGACAATGGCCTTGCATCCAAAGAAAGACTGGACAGTTCCTCAGGAGGATCCCAAGAGCATATTTCCTTCCCAGAGGAGCTGGCTGGGAGTGAGTATCCCTCACGGTTACATCAAGGGAACAGGCAAGGAACGGCCAGGGGGATTTCTGATTCTCCTCTGAGCAACATTTGGTTTCGGACAATCATGTAGCCTGCTGGGTAAGGAGGGAGGGAGGGAGGCCTTCTGGGGGACTGAAATCCGGAACCTCAGGAGCTCCTTCTGGGCCAGAGGTCAGCTGTGGCTCTTGAGGGGTGAGGCATCCTTAAAATACTACATATTCTCTAGATGGGTAGAGGGGTGGTGAGGATCAGTCAAGATGGATGAGGCCGAAGGGCCGTCAATCCTTTCCTACTGCAGTCGCATAGATGCCTTTGGACCTTAGGAGCCCTTCCCAGGTGCTAACAGGATCTCTCTCTTTCTTCCAGCAGAGGATAACCAGAGGAATGAGGAGGGTGAGGAACTTCATCCACAAACGCCAGATAAAGTTGAAAAGGAAGACCTGAAAGAAAATGTCAGGAATCGAAGCAGAACTAAGAGCAAGAAAGGCGGCAGTATGGTTGAGAAGAGGGATAGAAAACAGCACAATGTACATTTTCCAAAGGACAGGATAATGAAGCCAAGTAAATGCATCCAGTGTGGAAAATACTTCAGAAATAGATCACAGGTCCTTGTGCACCAAAGAACACACAGAGGGGAGAAACCTTTTGAATGCTCAGTGTGTGGAAAGAGAGTCCGTCAGAGTAACCACCCTAAATTGCACCAGAAAACCCACACAGGAGAGAAACCTTTTGAATGCTTAGAGTCTGAAAATAAATGCAGTTGGAGTGCCACTCTTCAGCGGCACCAAGAAACCCACACACGGGAGAACCTTTTGAATGCTCAGATTGTGGAAAGAGATTCAGTCAGAGTGGCAGTCTTCGAATGCACCAAAGAACCCACACAGGGGAGAAATCTTTTGAATGCTCCGTGTGTACAAAGCGATTCAGTGTTAGCAGCCGTCTTCAGTGTCATCAAAGAGCGCACAAAGGGGAGAAACCGTTTCAATGCCCAGAGTGTGGAAAGAGATTCAGTATTAGCAGCAGTCTTCACTGTCATCAAAGAATGCACACAGGGGAGAAACCTTTCGAATGCTCAGAGTGTGGAAAGAGATTCAGTCGGAGTGGCCATCTTCAACAGCATCAGATAACCCACACAGGGGAGAAACCTTTTGAATGCTCAGAGTGTGGAAAGAGATTCGGTGACAGTGGCACTCTTCGGAAGCACCTCAGAACCCACACAGGGGAGAAACCTTTTGAATGCTCAGAGTGTGGAAAGAGATTCGGTGACAGTGGCACTCTTCGGAAGCACCTCAGAACCCACACAGGGGAGAAACCTTTTGAATGCTCCGTGTGTGGAAAGAGATTCAGTGTTAGCAGCAGTCTTCAGCGTCATCAAAGAACGCACACAGGGGAGAAACCTTTTGAATGCTCAGTGTGTGGAAAGAGATTCAGTGTTAGCGGCAGTCTTCAGTGTCATCAAAGAACGCACACAGGGGAGAAACCTTTTGAATGCTCAGTGTGTGGAAAGAGATTCAGTGAGAGTGGCAATCTTCAGCAGCATCAGATAACCCACACAGGGGAGAAACCTTTTGAATGCTCCGTGTGTGGAAAGAGATTCAGTGACAGTAGCACTCTTCGGAAGCACCAAAGAACCCACACAGGGGAGAAACCTTTTGAATGCTCCATGTGTGGAAAGAGATTCAGTGAGAGCCGCAGTCTTCAGCACCATCAAAGAACGCATACAGGGGAGAAATCTTTTTAATAGTGACTAGGCCATGTGTTGGCAGACTCAGACTTGGGAGGTGCCACAAAAGAGGCTTCCATGGCATGCCGATGTGACCCAAATGAAGGAGTTAAACCCCACCCCCCAGAGCTCACTGATGTGTTGTCGGCCCATCAGCCTTCTTTACTGCCAGGGCCAACTCAAGGTTGCTCTGTGCCCTAGGGGGCCCAGATGCCAACCTCTTGGTGGGGCACCATGCCATCCACGCCTCCTCTCCCCCCCCAGGGGGAGGGCGATGGCGAGGGAGCCACAAGCCAGGGAAGGGATGGGGGGTTTAACCCCCTTCCCTTCCCTCCCAGCACCGGCTTCCCGAGGGGGAAGGGGAGGATGGGCAAGCTCCGCCGCTACCTCCTGCACCCCGCTGTGGCGCCTCTTCACTGGTGGCAGTGGGGAGGCAGCAGTGACTGGGGGGTTTTCACGAGGGGGCCGGGGCGCAGTTTGGTGCCCCTGTAGCTGGCAAGCTGACCCTGTTTACCGCAGCTCAGCTATCGTCCTGGTGGGCCTAACAACAGCAAGAGGAGCAGGTGATGGCACGGGCCCCGAAATAGCCAAGGAAATGTCCTCAGCGGACAGAGGCTGAGGCTGGAGGTGGCATGGGAAGCCATGGTGGAGATGGGAACCCAGGAGACACCAGCCCTGGCCATAGGGCGTGACCCTTTCATGGGAGAGGCACTTGTTGGGCTACGTAGAAGGTGATGCACACTGGAGCCAAAAATCCTAACTATAAATACACGTTAATGGGGTCCAAACTGGCAGAGACTGACCAAGAGAGAGATATGGGAGTCGTAGTGGATAACTCACTGAAAATGTCGAGATAGTGTGCGACTGCAATAAAGAAGGCCAATGCTATGCTGGGGATTACTAGGAAGGGAATTGAAAACAAATCAGCCAGTATCATCATGCCCCTGTATAAATCAATGGTGCGACCTCATTTGGAATACTGTGTACAGTTCTGGTCACCACATCTTAAAGAGGATATTATAGCTTTCGGAAAAGTGCAGAGAAGGGCAACTAGAATTATCAAAGGGTTGGAACACTTTCCCTATGAGAAAAGGTTAAAGCGCTAGTGGCTCTTTAGCTTGGAGAAACGACGGCTGAGGGGTGACATGATTGAGATTGATAGGATTATCTATGAGATAGAGCAGGTAGAGAAAGAGGTACTTTTCTCCCTTTCTCACTGTACAAGAACTCGTGGGCACTCCATGAAATTGCTGAGCGGTCGGGTTAGAACGGATAAGAGTGATTAGCACATGGGATTCACTGCCACAGGAGGTGGTGGTGGCTACAAGCATGGACGGCTTCAAGAGGGAATTAGATAAACATATGGAGCAGAAGTCCATCAGTGGGTATTAGCCACAAGGTATAGATAGGGACTCTGGGGCAAGGGATGCTCTGTATTCTTGGTGGTTGGGGGGTGGGGGCAGCAGTGGGAGGGCTTCTAGTGTCCTGGCCCCACTGCTGGACCTCCTGATGGCACCTGGTATATTTCGGCCACTTTGTGACCCAGAGTGTGGGACTGGATGGGCCATTGGCCTGATCCAACATTGGCTTCTCTTATGTTCTTATGTTGGCCTGCTGGTGCTCTCTGGGTGTGCTAGAGAAAGCAGAAGTGTGTCCCCTCTTCCGGGCTGTGGGGGGTTTAGGAATGAAGTTTAAGAACCACACTGGACACAGATCTTCAGCAAACTGTCTCTCCCAAAATGGGCTCCGCAGCGTTTTATTATCTCTTCTTTTCCCCCTTTTTCTCCCCCCTTGCAGCATACATGAGATCATAGGCATAGTAGAATAGCAGGATGCCTTTTTGCCGACAGCAGCTCGCCCTCCCATCTCCCCCAGGCCATACCACCTGATACAAGTACCTATGAGAACCATCCTCTTATCTCTCTGTGAAGACGGTTAACTTCTGGGCATGCCTCCAGAAGGCCCATCACCACAGGGGGCAGGTGGGTCCAGGCGGGCACGCCCCATGTTGAAAACGGGGATAGTCTGAGGGCGGACTCCCAGGGACCCTTCTGCTCCAGCCCCAGATGTGGCCATGAAGGACAGGGGCAGGAGCCAATAGAAGGGCAGAGGAAGGGCGGTAGAGAAAGGAGAGGAGGAAACTCCAACAGCAACCCGGGATTTACAGCCAGGAGTGGAGACCCCAAATGGCAGTCCATTGGTTGATGGGGAAGAGGGCACATGTGAGAGAAGACCCCGCCCCTCCCCAGCCTGAGGCCAAGGAGACTCCTTGGGGACACCGGGTGCCACGATGGGTAGGTCAGGCGTGACACTCAGAGTGTGTGAAGAGAGACTCAGTCAGAGTTGGACTCTTCAGCTGCATCGAGGAACCTACAGGAGGAGAAACGAGGTAACTGCTGAATGTGTAAAAGGAGCCTTTCTCCTATTTCACACCAGACAGACGACCATAGACCATACAAAGCTTTGAAAAGATGTAATTTTCATTGGAGAATTATATGCAGGATGATACTGTCAGACACACTATAAATATTGACAACTGGAACAAAATGTGGAAATCAGTGAGATCCCTTAAATCTGCGTCTTTCAAAGAGAATTTATATAAAATGTTTCATAGGTGGTATTTGGACCCCTGATAGAATTGCTAAATGTACTGCCACGGTTTCGAAAAAGTTGTTGGAAATGTAAGACTAGTATTGGAACCTTTTTTCATGTGTGGTGGAAATGCGATAAAATCCAAACATTTTGGAGATCTGTAAATAAGATAATACTAGAAATCTTGAATGTTAACCTTGATTTGTTACCAGGAATATATCTACTAAATATAATTCCCGAATGTTATGAGTTAGAGGATAGATACTTGTTAACGTATGTATTAACTTCATCAAGAATTCTGATAGCCCGATATTGGAAAACAGATATGCTCCCTTCTAGAGAAGAAATAGCTTCAAAATTGTTAGATATGGCAGAGATGGACAAACTAACCATGTTAACTTACGGAACAGATGAAATCTTATTCCAAAAAAAGGTGGAGTAGAGTGCATATATGGTGGGGGGAAAGTCTTCTGTAAAGACTCCGAACGTATAAACTGATTTATATGTATAGAATTTTTAATATGATAAAATTTTACAAATAAAGTAATTAAAAGAAAAGATCTAATCAGCTTAAAAAAGCTTGAACCTACACAGAAAACACCATAACCAAGAAGAAATGTTACAAATGCTCAGACAGTGGAAAGAGCTTTGGCCATGTTCAAAGCCATCCCACAGGGAAGAAAGCAAGGATGGGAAATGGGCTCTGCTGGTCGAAGTATCCGCTGATCTCTTCTTTACCATTGAGGAGTCGTCCCCTCCAGGGGAGGAACCTCATCAATGCTCAGTGTGTGGTAAGACCCCGAGGCACAGATCTGATTTTCACGTTCCTAGGAGAATCCATACAAGGGTGAAACTCCCCTATAGCTGGTTCCGATGCGGTTCTTGAAACCTCCTGGCCTCGGAGGTTCAGAAAGGCTGAGAACATAGTCACACAAAAGAGGGCCTTCTTAGTCTTTGCCCCCTCCGTGAAACTCACTACTTCAGGTAACCTTCCGGTGTTATTTCAGAAGTGGCAAAAACAGTTCGTTTCCCAAATCCCATGAAGGGGTAGACAAGTTAATGGCAACAGATACCTACAGCCTCTCTGCTACTGGTGTAAACCTAGTGTAACCAGCGATGGCAAACCTAGACCGCATAGTAAAAAGTAGAGACATCGTCCCGCCAACAAAAGTCCGCATGGTCAAAGCGATGGTATTCCCAGTAGTAATGTACGGCTGCGAGAGTTGGACTATAAGGAAGGCCGAGCGCCGAAGAAGAGATTCTTTTGAATTATGGTGCTGGAGAAGACTCTTGAGAGTCCCCTGGACTGCAGGACTCTTGAAAGTCCCCTGGACTGCAAGAAGATCAGTCAATCCTAAAAGAAATCAACCCTGACTGTTCCCTGGAAGGCCAGATACTGAAAGTGAAGCTCAAATACTTTGGCCACCCAATGAGAAGGGAGCCCTCACTGGAGAAGAAGACCCTGATGATGTGGGAAAGACTGAAGGTCAATGAAGAAGAAGGGGACGGCAAAGGATGGAGATCTTCAGTGTTATCGAGGCAACGGACATGAAATTAAGCAAACTCTGGAGCACGACGGAAGACAGGAGGGCCTGGGCGTGATGTGGTCCGTGGGGTCGCGAAGAGTCGGACTGTGCAACTGAACAACAACAACAAAGCCCCTGGGCCAAGGCTTACACCCTCTCTTCCTCCTCAGAGGCCCCCTCCCTTGAATTCCTCCATTGAGATTGTGCCTTTATGGCGGAAAGGGAGAAAACTCTCTTTCCCTCTCCCTACTTTATTCTGGAGCGGCGTCTGCATTAGGGTTGCATTGAACAGTGCTGGACAGGGGTTAGTGTGTGTGTGGAAACGGGCATCTGAAGAGAAGAACAACATCCTGTAATGCCTCCGTTAAAGGGACAGCACACTCCCCCCTCCCCAAGGCAGCTGGAAACCCTGGATTGTTTCTTTATGAATCAGAGAAAACAGAACTCAGCTAAGGAAGAGTCCCTGCTCACGAAAGACATTATTGTTTGTATCGGTTAAATCGGACTTTGTGTTTTCTGAGCGCTGGGGGCTCTTTGGACTCTCCTCAGCTGCGATTGAGCAGGTTGAAAGTTTAGAGATTAGTATTTAGGGGAGATCGCCTAATTGGTCTGCATCAGTGCTCCCTCTCAGCTGTGGGGTCTTGTGAGCAAAAATCCTGCTTTGTGAGCTACTGGCATTAAAGTTGTGAGCGAGCGATTCGAGCTACTGCGTCAACTAGTTGGCTCCGGAGCCCTCCTTCCTGAGCGAAGCCAAAATGTGTGAGCCAGAGGCTTAAAAACTGTGGCCTAGCTCACACTAACTCAGCTTAGAGGGAACACTGGCCTGCATACCCGTTGTAGCAACTAACTTGATTATGTATTTTGTATTATTATATGCATCCTCTGTGTAACCTCGCCATATGCTTAATAATAATAATAATAATAATAATGTGCTCTGTGGGTTTTTTAAGGCGTCGGGCTTCAGTAAATGTGTTAAAGCTTAGTGTGGTACGTTGTTTTTCAATCGTGTATGGAGTTATAAAAAAAATCCTCTTCCCATGCCCTTGAGACTCGCCCCTGGGGCCATGCCTGATCCCCATGAAGGAACTTGACCCAGTTGGCCCCCATTCATGATGCGGCTCAGTTTCGTTCAAGAGCCAGAGTGCTGGGTTACGGCGGGGTGGATCTGGGTTCATCTTCCCAGTGGACCTGGAAGCTCTTTGGGTGCTCTTTAGCCAGTCGTATTTTCAAGCTAACACACCTTGCAAGATTTGTTGTTGTTCAGGCGCACAGTCGAGTCCGACTCTTCGCGACCCCATGGACCAGATCACGCCAGGCCCTCCTGTCTTCCGCTGTCCGCTGAAGTTTGCTCAATTTCATTAAACCCTTTTTGGTGGGAGGCCTATTTGAAGAGTAGCAGGCCCACCACCCCACGTCAGGTGCCCAGAGGGAGCACTTCTGCCCCTCCACATCCTTGAGCCAAATCTCAGCCTCTCTTCCTTCCTCTCCCGATCTCAGCTGCCCCTTCTTCCCACAGAGACATTCCCGGCCCCTTCCCCTCAGCTGGGTGCTCAGACAGAGATCTTGCCTCAGGTTTCGGACCTGTCGAAGGGATGCCTACGATGGTCAAGGGGTCACCATCAGTCCCTCTTACCTGAAGAATCAGCCCGAGGACAGACTGAGCCAATGTAAGGAGAGGCCAAGCTTGTGAACATCCTTAAAGAGACAAACAAGTTAACTTTCCCGAAGAACCATGGAGACACATCTAAAATAACACGGCTTGCAACAGAGGAAAAGAATATTAAACCTGGTCTCTCCCAAAGAACCATGGAGACATATCTAAAATAACACAGCTTGTAACAGAGGAAAAGGATATTAAACCTGGTCTCTCCCAAAGAACCATGGAGACATATCTAAAATAACACAGCTTGTAACAGAGGACAAGGATATTAAACCTGGTCTCTCCCAAAGAACCATGGAGACATATCTAAAATAACACAGCTTGTAACAGAGGACAAGGATATTAAACCTGGTCTCTCCCAAAGAACCATGGAGACATATCTAAAATAACACAGCTTGTAACAGAGGACAAGGATATTAAACCTGGTCTCTCCCAAAGAACCATGGAGACATATCTAAAATAACACAGCTTGTAACAGAGGACAAGGATATTAAACCTGGTCTCTCCCAAAGAACCATGGAGACATATCTAAAATAACACAGCTTGTAACAGAGGACAAGGATATTAAACCTGGTCTCTCCCAAAGAACCATGGAGACATATCTAAAATAACACGGCTTGCAACAGAGGAAAAGGATATTAAACCTGGTCTCTCCCAAAGAACCATGGAGACATATCTAAAATAACACGGCTTGCAACAGAGGAAAAGGATATTAAACCTGGTCTCTCCCAAAGAACCATGGAGACATATCTAAAATAACACGGCTTGTAACAGAGGAAAAGGATATTAAACCTGGTCTCTCCCAAAGAACCATGGAGACATATCTAAAATAACACGGCTTGTAACAGAGGAAAAGGATATTAAACCTGGTCTCTCCCAAAGAACCATGGAGACATATCTAAAATAACACAGCTTGTAACAGAGGACAAGGAATATTAAACCTGGTCTACAAACCACCAAAAAGTTATTTTCTTCTGACCCACCAGGGCAATTCTCGTGTATCTCCTGAGCATATGAGGGTTTGCGGTGCTCAGCAATGTATCTCCATTCGCTTTGATTTTCCTTCCGTGTGCCTGTCTGTGTCTCTCCTCCACCCCCCCCCCCCAAGAAGTCTCTCTTCATAGCCAGGTGACTAAAGGCCTCCTTACACAGTCGCAAGTGACCCAAGAGCCAGTTTGGAGTAGTGGTTCAGCGCACAGACTCTAATCTGGGAGAACCGGGTTCGATTCCCCATTCCTCCACATCAGCTGCTGGCATGACCTTCGGCGAGCCATAGTTCCCTCAAGAGCTGTTCTCTGAAGAGTAGTTTCTGCCAGAGCTCTCTCAGCCCTACCTACCTCACAGGGTGTCTGTTGTGGGGAGGGGAAGGGAAAGGAGTTTGTAAACCTCCAAGTGAAAGGCAGGGTATAAATCCAATTCTTCTTCTTCTGACCTGAACCCAGAAGGACCTGGAACTGGCTAGACAGCAAGGAAAGGCCCCCATCCCACCCAAGCTGGGAGTGGTGTTGAATTCTGGGAAAGCCCGGGGCCAGAGATCCGTTCTGAGATCACTGCAAGTTCAGGTATACATTGCTGACACTTCCGGTAATTCCACTACCATGAGGCCGATGTGTTACCAGTCCGTTCTACCCTGCAGAAAGAGAGTCGGGCCACCAGAGAGAAAAAGACCAGGAGATGCCCTTCACACGTATAGACTCACCACCATCTCAAAATCATACACTGCTTGGCCTGAAATAGCAGAGGCCGGAACTCAGAGGCAAGGACCCTGGGAAAACACCTGGCAGGTGACGCCAGAGAGAGAGGCTGGCATGCTGCAAACAGTCCTTCCCCATTCTAAAAGTCATGCCCGTTTTACACCGATGGATTTCTCAGGAAAAACAGCACCCTGCTCAGATGGTGCCTCTTTCATCCCCGGCACTGACGCGTAGCATAATTTGTCCAAGTCTTTGGGTTACTTCCTGTAAACATATCAATATCGCTGGTCTTTTGATGTTAACACATCAGCATAGCCTAGGTGGCATTTCTGGGTATAAATTTGGGTCTCAGTCCCATTGGGGTTTTGTGCATGCGCACAATCATGCACCTCCAGGTCATGGGCCTCCTTTTCTCCATGAAACGCAGGCGTTGTGTATCTCTCTCTGACTGGACCAGTCCTCTCCAAGACTGGAAACGATGGCATCTCTGAGGTCCTTTCTCCCCCCCGCAGTGGAGGTAGGAACTCTCGGTCTGGGGCCAGGGATGCTCTGTATTCTTGGTGCTTGGGGAGGGGTTAACAGTGGGAGGGCTTCTAGCGTCCTGGCCCCACTGCTGGACCTCCTGAGGGCACCTGGTCTTTTTGGCCACTGTGTGACACAGAGAGTGTTGGACTGGATGGGCCCTTGGCCTGATCCAACATTGACTTCTCTTATGTTCTTATAAGAACTCTCGGTCTGGGACAAGGGATGCTCTGTCTTCTTGGTGCTTGAAGGGGGGGGGGGCAGCAGTGGGAGGGGGCTCCTGGTGTCCTGGCCCCACTGCTGGACCACCTGAGGGCCCCTGGTATTTTTAGCCACTGTGTGACACAGAGACCCCCACAGACATCCCACGGGGTGGTGGAAGGGGGCAGCTGCAGGGCCCTGAAGGAGGGGGAGGGGCCTTCCCAGGTCTCCCCCGTCCCCTTGCGAGGGGTCCCCTTCCTTCAACCCCTCCAATCGCAGCTGCAGTCCCCCCGCCCTTTAGTTCTACAGGTGAATCTGCAGAGTGGGGGGGGGGTCCAGCCCAGAAGATGCCCTCATTGGCCATGCACGCCCCCCCCCGCTTGGCCTCCTTATTACAGAGGGTGGTCTGCAGGGGAGAAGAAACTGCAGTCCTGGAGAGAAGGGGGCGGCTTTCCCACCGCCCCCCGGTGGGTGGATGGGGGGGGCAATGCCCCCTCTAAGCTGTGGAATCTTGTGAGCAAAAATTGTACTTTGTGAGCTACCAGCATTAAAGTCCTGAGCCGGGCGATTGGGCTCCTGCATCAATTAGTTTGCTCTGGAGCCCTCCCTTTCTGAGCTAAGACAAAAATGTGTCAGCCCGAGGCTAAAAACTGTGCGCTGGCTCACACTCACTCAGCTTAGAGGCGGGGAAGGGCTTTTCGGGAACAGGCAATTCAAAAAACCCGAACCCGTCTTGATTGCCTTTTGAATCTGTTCCATACCAAAGCCCCCCCCCCATCCACCAGCAAGACTGAAAGGAGGCCGCCAATGAGGAGCAAACCTGCCGGGGGGGGGGGTCGCCTCCTCCCTCCCCCGCTTGCAGACCTGCGGCCCCTCCCGGGTCTCTCTCCGGCCACCCCAATAGCAGAGCCCCCCCGCCCGCCCCTCCGGCAGCCCCTGCAGCTGGCTCGCCTTTAACCCTTCCCCTGCTGCAGAGGAAGGAAGGAAGGGGAAGGGGCTGCCTCCCCTCCTCCTCCTCCTGGTCCCGACCGTTCTCCCCCCGCGAGGCGCCGCGCCGGGACCGGGACGGAGGGGCTGGACGGGGCGGCTGGCCAGCATGTCTGCAGGGGGCGGTCCTGCAAAAGGGGGGGGGAGAAGGAGAGATCTGCAGCACGGAAAGGGTTAAAGAGAGCGAGCTGCATTCGCGGGAGGGGGCGGGGGGGCGGGAGGAAAAGTCCTTTCCGGGGTGGGGCGTCGGTGCGGGGGGGGGGCTTTACTTTTGCATCCTGTGGCCAAAGAGACCCGGGAAGGGCTTCCGATCTGCAATGGGGGGGGGGGGGGGGGGGAATCCTTGCAGTCGGACCCCCCCCCTTCGGGGCAGGTTTACCCGTCACAAGTAAGTCATATGGGGGGGGGAGAGAATAAATAGTGTTGAAACGTCATGCATAGTTTTAAAACGTCCCTTCCCAACTTGAGGCTCGACGACGGGGCTGCGGGCGAGGAACTTCGCAGGGGGCGGCGCAGCCCGGTGGGGGGGAGGGGAGGGAGGGGGGAGTGCAGGTCTGAAAGGGTTAAAGCGGGAGCGCGGAGCGGATTTTTTTTTGGGGGGGGTTTGCTGTTTGAGCGCCCAAAGAGACCCGGGAGCAGGAGGAGGGTCTGAAAGGGAGGAGAGGGTTGCCCGTTGGAAACGGGGAGAGGCTGGAGGGCCCCTTGGGAAGAGGAGCAGCCAGGAATGGCAACCCACTTGCAATGCAGGGTGGGGCTCCTCTGAATACGTTTTCAGCACAAGATGGGTGACAAAGGAAATGCAGAAGGGATTTTCCATTAGGGTTTCCGGGGCAAGATCGACTACCCTGGGACTGCAATGACAGCCCCCAGAGTGGAATGACAGCCCCTGGGGGTAGCAGAAATGTTCTAGGACTGGAATGACAGGCCGCAGAGTGGAATGACAGCCTCTTGGGGGTAGCAGGAGTGTTCTGGGACTGGAATGACAGGCCCTAGAGTGGAATGACAGCCCCTGGGGGTAGCAGGAGTGTTCTGGGAGTGGAATGACAGGCCCCAGGGGGTAGCAGGAGTGTTCTGGGACTGGAATGACAGGCCCCAGGGTGGAATGACAGCCCCTGGGGGTAGCAGAAATGTTCTGGGACTGGATTGACAGGCCCCAGGGTGGGATGGCAGCACCTGGAAGTAGCAGGAGTCTTCTGGGACTGGAATGACAGGCCCCAGAGTGGAATGACAGCCGTTGGAAGTAGCAGGAGTGTTCTGGGACTCGAATGAGAGGCCACAGAGTGGAAGAACACCCCCTGGGGGTAGCAGGAGTGTTCTGGGACGGGAAAGACAGGCCACAGAGTGGAATGACAGCCCCTGGGGGCAGCAGGAGAGTTCTGGGACTGGAATGAGAGGCCCTAGAGTGGAAGAACAGCCCCTGGGGGTAGCAGGAGTGTTCTGGGACTGGAATGAGAGGCCCCGGAGTAGAATGACAGGCCCTGGTGGTAGCAGGAGTGTTTTGTTGTTGTTTTTTAAATAGATTTTATAACATACACACAGACATACACAATACCACAAATCAAAACAAAACAAAAAGATACGAAAGAAAATATTCTCGTCATCTTGTTACATTACATTTTTGCAGAGAATTTCCAATTACTCAAATAGTATTTCTTTTCACTATGTATTTCCTATTCAACAAAATTCAACTAAGCTAAGTTCTCTCTTCTAACCATGTATAAAAACTAGAAGAAGAAGAAGAGAGAAGAGATTGGATTTATACCCCGCCCTTCACTGCCCAAAGGTGTCTCAGAGCGGCTGACAAACTCCTTTCCCTTCCCCTCCCCACAACAGACACCCTGGGAGGTAGGTGGGGCTGAGAGAGCTTCTGGCAGAAACTGTCCTTGGGAGAACAGCTGTGCCAGAGCTTGTGACTGACCCAAGGTCACATCAGCAGGTGCAAGTGGAGGAGTGGGGGAATCAAACCCAGTTCTCCCAGATAAGAGTCCACGCACTTAACCACTACACCAAACTGGCTCTCCAATAATTATTAACTAGACCAATAATTATCAAAGATTTCATGATCCTTTTCTTGAAGAATAAAGGTGAATTTCTCCATCTCTGCTACATTCAAAATCTTAAGGACCCTTCCTTCTTTGGTAGGCGTTTCCTCATCTTTCCATCTTTTTCCAAAGGTAATTTTGGCTGCAGTGAGAATCTGCATCGCTAAATATGTTTCATTTTCCTTAAACATATCCGGGATGTTTCCTTAAACATATCCGGGATGTTAATAAAAAGCATTCTGGTGAGGGGGGAGACTTATCTTGGCACGAGTCTGTGCGAAAAGGATCTCGGGGTCTTAGTAGACCCGGAACATGAGTCAGCAGCGTGATGCGGCAGCTAAGAAGGCAAATACCATTTTGGGCTGTATCATCAGAAGTACACTGTCCAGATCATGCAAAGTGATGGTATCGCTTTACTCTGCTCTGGTTAGGCCTCACCTAGAGTCTTGTGTTCAGTTTTGGGCCCCACAATTTAAGAAGGATACAGACAAGCTGGAACATTTCCAGAGGACCGCCTGAAGATGATGAGGGGTCTGGAGACCAAGTCCTTTGAGGAAAGGTTGAAGGAGCTGGGTGTGTTTCGCCCGGAGAGGAGACGACTGAGAGGTGATACGATAACCATCTTCGAATACGTGAAGGGTTCTCATTCCAAAGTTTACCCACTGGGCAAGGAAGAAAAATACAAAATTGCAAATGAGGCCTCCAGTACAATCACATGTCCAGTGGTACTCCTCTCTGGTCAATTATATATTTTTTTCAAAGATTGTATGGCCAAAGGTTCCAAAAAACGTTCCTTCAGTTAAAAGCAGTGTTGGTCAAAAGAATGTTGGACCTATACAATCTTTGAAAAAAATATATAATTGATTGTACTGGAGGCCTCATTTGCAATTTTGTATTTTTCTTCCTTGCCCAGTGGGTAAACTTTGGAACCTTTGTTTTCTGGTCTTTATGGATTCTAAACCTTATGTATGGTTGTATGCATTTCTGTTTATATAATAGCCAATGTGTTCCATCTGTATTTTGTATTAGACCTCTGAAGAAGGCCTGCTCAGGCCGAAACGCATCAGGTCTATCTCATCAGCCCTTGTGTATATTTTTATAATTTTTTATGAGGTATGAATGGGTCCGTATATAAGGTTTTAATTTGTGTTTAATAAATACATGTATGTTTTTGTATGTTTTCTAAGTGGATTTTAAATTTGGCCCTCTTTTGTTTTGGACTAACCTTTTCAGGTACTGAATTCTTTATTTTGGGTTCAGTTTTTTTCCCCTCCCCTTTTCGGTGCCCCAAAAGGTCAGACCAGAACCAACGGGTTGAAATTAAATCAGATGAGTTTTTGGCTAAACATTGGGAAGAACTTCCTGACAGTTAGAGCGGTTCCTCAGTGGAACAGGCTTCCTCGGGAAGAGGTGGGCTCTCCTTCCGTGGAGGTTTTCAAACGGAGGCTAGGTGGCCACCCGACAGCAATGCCAATTCTGTGAACTGAGGCCGATCAAGAGAGGGAGGGCAGGAAGGGTTGCCTCCGTGCTTAGTTCTCATGGCCCTTTCTTACCCGCCCAGGGAAATGCTGATCGCCACTTTGGGGTCAGGAAGCAATTTTTCTCGAGGCCGGTTTGACTGGAGATCCTGGAGGTCTTTTTTCATCTGTGCATGGAACAGGGGTCACGGGGTGGGGTTGGACTGGATGACTTCAGGAGGTTCCTTCCAACTCTTCTATGATTCTCTTTTATTTTCCATTTTAATGTTTATTCCTCTCCCCCCCCCCGAGAGACTCCTCTCTTCACAGGCAAGTGACTGAAGGTATCTTTACGCAGCCAGAGGTGACCCAAGAGAAGGGGACGGAGATGAAAGAGCAGAACCCAGAAGGACCTGGAACTGGCAGGACAGCGAGGAAAGGCCCCCGTCCCTCCCAAGCTGGGAGTGGTGTTGAATCCTGGGAAGGCCCAGGGCCAGGTTCCTGTGATCAGCTCACTGCAGTCTCAGACATCCATTGCCGGCACTTCCGGCAGTTCCGGTACCAGGAAGCTGCTGGGCCTCGAGAGGTTTGCAGCCAGATCCACGGACTTTGCAGCCACTGGCTGGAGCCGGAGAGGTGCACCAAGAGGCAGATCCTGGACCTGGTGATCCTGGAGCAGTTCCTGACTCTCCTGCCCCGGGAAATGCAGGGCTGGGTCCGAGGATGCGGGCCGGAGAGCAGTTCCCAGGCGGTGGCCCTGGCCGAAGGCTTCCTCCTGAGTCAGGCCGAGGAGAAGAGGCAGGCAGAACAGGTGAGGGGGATTCCCTCCAGGTACATCCTATTCAAGCAGATAACTCCAGGTAACTCACCAGGTCTGCTGATGAAAGGGTGCAGAGTCTGGGAGTGGGGGCAGCTGTCAACCAAATAGCTCCTTTGTGATTGGGGAAATTAGCCTTATTATAGAACTAGGAATAAGGCCCGTTGTGGAAATAAATACAACGGGCTCTAGAAAGAGGCTCTGGGAGAGTGCCCCGGCTTTGGGCACTCAGTGACAATTTGCTGTGGCAATCTCAGCAGGGTATAATGACAGAGTCCACCATTTTCTCCAGAGGAACTGATCTTTGCTACCTGAAGAACAGTTGTAATTTGGAGTGATCTCCAGCCCCCACCTGGAGATTGGCAACAATGGTTCCACATCAGGGAATGGCTGGATTGGAGGGTGGAGTCTATGGCATCGTACCTGTCTGAGGTGCCACCCCTCTTCAAACCTCACCCTCTCCAGGCTCTATCCCTCAAATCTCCAGGAATTGCCCACTTGGAGTTGGCAACCTGATCAGGACTGGGCCCAATGAGTTTTCTCCCGAAGGCCAACATAGGTGTGGAAAAGACCTTTTACTGACAGAGGAGAAAGTACAGGTGCCAACTCTGATTAGGGAAACACCTGGAGATTTGGGGGGTGGATCCTGTGGAGGGCAGCATTTGGGGTGTGTGTGGAATGACTCAGCAGGGTATAAAGCCATCGAGTCTACCCTCCAAAGCAACCATTTTCTCCCGGGGAACTGATCTCTGTCATCTGGAGGTCAATTGTAACAGTGGGAGATCCCCAGGTCCTACCTGGAGATTGGCAACCCTAGGAGAAAGTCAACCACACAGCGGGGAGTTGAAGAAAATGGTTTGATGGTCGCTGGCCCACCTCGTTAGCCAGCCAGCCATGCTGAAGCTAAGCAGGAGAAAGAGCTTTTTCCCATTTATTCTGACAGGAAAGTGGCCGTTGAGGAGGGGGTTATGGGTGGGGGAGGGGGTTATGCTGAAAGTCCTTTGTTTTTTTACTCACAGAACCAAGCTTGGCTGCCTGCCAACAGCCACTGAGAGGACAGTCCCTCACAGGAGTCAAGAGAACTGTCTTCCTCAGGAGAGAGAGCTGGTCTGCCAGTAAATCTGACCTGCAAAAGGGGGAGTGGGTGGGGAAGAGGAGCAGACCCAGCACCCGGCCAATGGCACGCGAGTACTCTTGAGTGGCGGCTGATGGGCCAATGGCTGAGGGAGGGCATTTTACAGCCAATGGGAACACATGGAATCTTATGAAACCAAAAGATAAATATTATAAGGAGAGATGCGAGGGGCATCTGGAATATATATGTATATGTATCGCACACACACACACTCTGAAATACACCAGGCAGATGTTCAAGCAGTAAGGTTTTAGTGAAAAACAAAATGAAAAGAAATGGAACGAGTAAACTTACACACAAAAACACTCTTTAAGCATTTGTGCAAAGCTAAATAAGAACATCCCTGCTGTTTCAGATGTGGGCACCATCCGTGGAGAAAGAAGAGACATTCCCTGAGGGGGGAAAAGCTTCCTTGGAGCAAGGGCAGAGAGCGCAGGCCGTGGAGCGTGCCCCAGATGCCCTCTCCTCTGGTAAGGACTCTTTGTGCCTGGATACGATTGGGGCCAGTGTTCCCTCTAAGCTGTGATAGCGTGAGCCGGCTCACCGTTTTCTAGCCTCCGGCTCGTACGTTTCTGCTTCGCTCAGGAAGGAGGGCTCCAGAGCAAACTAATTGATGCAGCAGCCAAATCGCTGGCTCACAACTTTAATGCCGGTAGCTCACAAAGTAGAATTTTTGCACACCAGCCCCCACAGCTTAGGGGGAACATTGATTGGGGTATTGATTGGGATTTCACGGGCAGAGTCTTCCGGTCCGGAGAAGAAAATTAAAGGCTTCTTCACGCAACACAGAGTTAATTTGCGGCACTCCGTGTCCCACTAACTGTGATTCTTCTCAAAGGGGACTAGACAGATTCATTGAAGGCAATTCCTCCCGTTAGTTAAAATAACCACATCTCACCTCCCTCCCATAAGAGGAACTGAAGGTAGCTTAAAGAGAAAAGGTCGACAAACCTGGGCAGAGCTCTTCAATCAGGTGGATAAAGGGAGCCTCCACCTTCTGGGGCAGCAGAGCTCTGAGAGCCATTTCCTAGGGGGCCAATATTCATGGGAAGATTTGACTTCTGTGCCCATACTTATAGGGTCATCTGGGGGGCCACTGTGGGGAACAGGATGCCGGAATGGATACGGCAGTCTGTGGACTGGCACCCCCAGGTGGTTTGGGGAGGGGTTTGGGGAAGACGTGATGCCATGTTGATGTTGGGTCTGTTTTAAAACCTGGTTGTGATGTTCGCATGCCAAGAGATGCTCTGAAAACTCATTGCTATTGCCCGGGAGATTCCAGGTGTGCTCCGGTCACGTATGGGCTTTGGGCCTAAGGCGAGAGTGATAGGTCAAGGGATGTCCGTTCCACCCCCCCCCCTTCTCCTCCCCCAGGCCAGGCAGAGGTCTCAGAGAAGCCTGAAATATGTTGACGGCATTTCTCATCCCAGAGGCTCATGGGTACACCCGGTTCTTTTGCCTCTCCCAGAATGGAGTAAAAAGTGTTCAAAAAGTCATTGAGTGTATGCAGGGCAAGGTTTCACAAACAAGGGGAGGGGGTGTGTGGAGCAGGGAACAAGCAAGCAAATGCCCTTCCTTCCTCCTTTGTCTCAGGAACAGGCAGTGAAGAGATGCCGTTGAGCCGCCGTCTTTTCAGAGGTGGGGAAATGGCTGCTGCCCCTCCAGTCCAGGTAGGAGAGATGAGCGGGGGGGGGAGACAGCCTGGGTCCCTCCTCCCTTCTCAGGGGGGGCTTCTGCTCCTGCAGTTTCTTCAAGGTGTCCAGGTGAGAGATCCTCTGAACACTGTTCCTTTGACCCATCCCAAACCTGACATCCTGTCCCTCCCAGACACCCTGTCCCCTTCCCGTGTGTGCCATCTCTGACCAGAGAACCTGCTTTTCCCTTCAGGGTCCCTTTTCCTTTGAGGAGGTGGCCGTGTATTTCACGGAGGCCGAATGGGCCCTGCTGGATCCGGGACAAAGAGCTCTGTACAGGGAAGTCATGCTGGAGAACTACGGGAATGTGGCCTTTCTGGGTAATGATTCTTTCCTAAGTCCCAAAAGGTGTGATTTTCTGCCATTGTGAGGAGGAGGCATGAATCAAAACGTTGACTAGCAGTACATCGTTTTGAGGCCCGTCACGCTTCTTGGGGAGGGGCTCTGGCTCACTGGCAGAGGATCTTCTTGGCCTGCAGAAGGTCCCTGTTTCGATCCCCAGAATTCTCAATTAAAAGGAGCAGGTAGGAGGTGACGTGGAAGACCTCTGCCTGAGTCCCTGGACTGAGTAGGCAATACTGACTTCAGTGGCCCAAGGCCCGATTCAGTACAACTCCGCTTCCTGTGTTGTTCCCGTGTGTGTCCTTGCCCAGGGGCCACTGAGGCCAGTGTTGTGGCCCTCACCCAAGCCAGAGAAGGTGTCCCCTGGCCTGAGGTAAAGGTGGAGATGAGAGGCCGTCAGGAAGACTCTAGAAGGGGCCAGATCCAAACTTCTCCGTTACCTACCTTTACAACACACCCTTCCCCGTGGATGGGATTACCAACATGCACTCTGCCTGTGATCAGGAAATGATCCTGTCGAGGACCGAAGACCGAGTCCCCCTGCATCGCCTCTCTTTGGACCCGAGCGGCACCCGGTTCCGTGGGCTCACCAGGAGAGGAAAGACAAGTAAAGCAGGCCCCTTTTAAAACATATATCAAGGTTTATTAAGGACATCACTAAAAAGTGCAATTTCTGCAGCTCAGCAACAGAAAACACCGGAAAGCTACCTGTCCTATCTAACACATTAACTACCTGTTATTAGATGCCGCTTCTTCTTGCAGCATAAGGTATTCCACTTGTAGCCTAAGTTACTCTATATAAAAACGATTACTCGAGATGAAACAAGAAAAGATAAAGGTGGACTAGCCTGGCATGAGGATAAACTCATCCTGACTTCCCTCTGCTCTAGGCCTGTATTACACTTTCTGCCTCTCTGTGGCCAGGTGGTCCTAATGACCCAATCAAGGGTCCCGCTTGACGGAACTTTCCAGAGGCTGTCAGCACCCTCCTAATCCCCCTCCCTCCTGGATATAAAACTAGATACAGATTCTCAAGATGAACCACTGACCGCATTCTGGAGTCTGGCCTTGAAAACGAGAAGGATGTGAGGTGCAGGGAGACTCAAATCACGAACACCCACGAGTCGGACCAGGCCACTTCATAACCGCCTTAACCCCTTGGGGGAACTAGGGGGCTTCATCTCCCAGATCCATTCCCTTTCTACTGGTTGGAACTTTCGGCTTTGATCTTGACCATGATTCCGTCGTTCCAGAAGAATTTTTATTCTTTCTTTAAAAAAAAAATTAATATATGATTTTTTAAAAACAGAAATTTAGAAAGGAGACCAAAAGATAAATTAACAGCCTAGATCAGTACATTGATAAGAATTGTTATTCTTGAATTTCTTTCCTACCCCATATAAGAATGAAAAATTTCCCTTTCTCCCTCCCGCCAGTTTGGTGTCGTGGTTAAGTGCGCAGACACTCCTCCACTTGCACCTGCTGGATGACCTTGGGCAAGCCATCGTTCTGGCACAGCTGTTCTTGAAAAGGAGCAGCTTCTGTCAGAGCTCTCTAAGCCCCACCTACTTCCCAGGGGGTGTCCGTTGTGGGGAGGGGAAGGAAAAGGAGTTTGTAAGCTGTTCTGAGACTCCTTTGGGTAGTGAAAGGTGGGGTCTAAATTCAATCTCTTCTTCTTCATCTTCTTCTTCTCTCTCTCTCTCTCTGCAAAAGATGGTAGAAGTACAAGACAGACTTTGGTGGAGACAGACAACGGCCTTGAATCCAAAGAAAGGCTGGAGAGTTCCTCAGAAGGATCCCAAGAGCATATCTCCTTCCCAGAGGAGCTGGCTGAGAGTGAGTATCCTTCACGGTTAGCTGAGCAATATTTAGTTTGGGATGAACATGTAGCCTGCTGGGTAAGGAGGGAGGGAGGGAGGCCTTCTGGGGGCCTGAAATCCGGAAGCTCAGGAGCTCCTTCTGGGCCAGAGTTCAGCTGTGGTTCTTGAGGGGATGAGGCATCCTTAAATACTACATATTCTGTAGATGGGTAGAGGGGTGGTGAAGATCAGTCAAGACGGATGAGGCCAAAGGGCCTTCAGTCCTTCGCTCCTGCAGTCGCATAGATGCCTTTGGACCTTAGGAGCCCTTCCCAGGTGCTAACAGGATCTCTCTGTTTCTTCCAGCAGAGGATAACCAGAGGAATGAGGAGGGTGAGGAACTTCATCCACAAACGCCAGATAAAGTTGAAAAGGAAGACCTGAAAGAAAATGTCAGGAATCGAGGCAGAACTAAGAGCAAGAAAGGCAGCCGTAAGGTTGAGAAGAGGGATAGAAAACAGCACAATGTACATTTTCCAAAGGACAACATAATGAAGCCAAGTAAATGCATCCAGTGTGGAAAATACTTCAGAAATAGATCACAGCTCCTTGTGCACCAAAGAACACACAGAGGGGAGAGAAGTTTTGAATGCTCCGTGTGTGGAAAGAGATTCCGTCAGAGTAACCACCAGAGTAAACTGCACCAGAAAACCCACACAGGAGAGAAACCTTTTGAACGCTTAGAGTCTGGAAATAAATGGAGTCAGAGTGCCGCTCTTCAGCAGCACCAAGAAACCCACATAGGAGAGAAACGTTTTGAATGCTCAATGTGCAGAAAGAGATTAAGTCAGAATGGCAGTCTTCAACAGCGTCAGAGAACCCACATGGGGGAGAAGCCTTTTGAATGCTCAGATTGCGGAAAGAGATTCAGTGAGAGTAGCACTCTTTGGAATCACCAAAGAACCCACACAGGGGAGAAACCTTTTGAATGCTCAGAGTGTGGAAAGAGATTCAGTAGGAGTGGCAGTCTTCAGTATCATCAAAGAACCCACACAGGGGAGAAACCCTTTGAATGCTTAGAGTGTGGGATGAGATTCAGTGACAGTGGAACTCTTCAGCATCATCAAAGAATGCACACAGGGGAGAAACCTTTTGAATGCTCAGAGTGTGGAAAGAGATTCAGTGAGAGTGGCACTCTTCGGAAGCACCAAAGAACCCACACGGGGGAAAAACCTTTTGAATGCTCAATATGTGGAAAGAGATTCAGTGTTAGCAGCCATCTTCAGTGTCATCAAAGAAGGCACACAGGGGAGAAACTTTTTGAATTCTCAGTGTGTGGAAAGAGATTCAGTCAGAGTGGCACTCTTCGGAAGCACCAAAGAACCCACATAGGGGAGAAACCTTTTGAATGCTCAGACTGTGGAAAGAGATTCAGTAGCAATGGCACTCTTCATGTGCACCGAACAACCCACACGGGGTTGTTTGGAAACAAATTCAGTGTGAGAGGGAATCTTTTGAAGAATCTAAAAATCCACACAGGGGAGAAACCTTTTGAATGCTCAGATTGTGGAAAGAGATTCAGTCAGAGTTGCAATCTTCAAAGCCATCAGAGAACTCATACAGGGGAGAAACCGTTTGAATGCTCAGTGTGTGGAAAGAGATTCAGTGAGAGTGGTTCTCTTCGGAGGCACAAAAGAATCCACACAGGGGAGAAACCTTTTGAATGCTCAGTTTGTGGAAGGAGATTCAGTGTTAGCAGCCATCTTCAGCATCATCAAAGAACGCACACAGGGGAGAAGCCTTTTGAATGCTCAGAGTGTGGAAAAGGATTCAGTCGGAATGGCACTCTTCAACTGCATCAAAGAACCCACACAGGGGAGAAACCTTTTGAATGCTTCGTGTGTGGAAAGAGATTCAGTGAGAGTGGCTCTCTACAGAAGCACCGAAGAACCCACACAGGGGAGAAACCTTTTGAATGCTCCGTGTGTGGAAAGAGATTCAGTCACAGTGGCAATCTTCAGCAGCATCAGAGAACCCACACAGGGGAGAAGCCTTTTGAATGCTCAGAGTGTGGAAAGAGATTCAATGAGGGTGGCACTCTTCAGCGTCATCAAAGAACGCACACAGGGGAGAAGCCTTTTGAATGCTCAGAGTGTGGGAAGAGATTCAGTGAGAGTGGCCATCTTCAGCGTCATCAAAGAACGCACACAGGGGAGAAACCTTTTGAATGCGTAGACTGTGGAAAGAGATTCAGTAACAGTGGCAATCTTCAACAGCATCAAAGAACCCACACAGGGGAGAAACCTTTTGAATGCTCAGAGTGTGGAAAGAGATTCAGTAACAGTGGCAATCTTCAGAAGCACCAAAGAACCCACACAGGGGAGAAACCTTTTGAATGCTTCGTGTGTGGAAAGAGATTCAGTGAGAGTGGCTCTCTACAGAAGCACCAAAGAACCCACACAGGGGAGAAACCTTTTGAATGCTCCGTGTGTAGAAAGAGATTCAGTCACAGTGGCCATCTTCAGCAGCATCAGAGAACCCACACAGGGGAGAAGCCTTTTGAATGCTCAGACTGTGGAAAGAGATTCAGTAGGAGTGGCACTCTTCAGCGTCATCAAAGAATGCACACAGGGGAGAAACCTTTTGAATGCTCAGTTTGTGGAAGGAGATTCAGTAGGAGTGGCCATCTTCAGTATCATCAAAGAACGCACACAGGGGAGAAGCCTTTTGAATGCTCAGAGTGTGGAAAGGGATTCAGTCGGAGTGACACTCTTCAACACCATCAAAGAACCCACACAGGGGAGAAACCTTTTGAATGCGTAGACTGTGGAAAGAGATTCAGTAACAGTGGCCATCGACAGCAGCATCAAAGAACCCACACAGGGGAGAAACCTTTTGAATGCTCAGAGTGTGGAAAGAGATTCAGTCACAGTGGCAATCTTCAGCGTCATCAAAGAACCCACACAGGGGAGAAACCTTTTTAATAGCGATTAGGCTGGGTGTTGGCAGACTCAGACATGGGAGGTGCCTCAAAAGCGGCTTCCATGCCATGCCGAGGTGACCCTAACGAAGGAGTCAACCCCGCCCACACACACACACAGCTCATTGATGTCTTGTCGGCCTGTCAGCCTTCCTTACCACAGTGCAGCTATCATCCTGGTGGGCCTAACAAGAGCAAGAGGAGCAGGTGATGGCACGGGCCCCGAAATAGCCAAGGAAGTGTCCTCAGCGGACAGAGGCTGAGGCTGGAGGTGGCATGGGAAGCCATGGTGGAGATGGGAACCCGGGAGAAGCCAGCCCTGGCCGTAGGGCATGACCCTTTCGTTGGAGAGGCACTTGTTGGGCTATGTACAAGGTGATGCACATTGGAGCCAAAAATCCTAACTATTAATACACATTGATGGGGTCCAAACTGGCAGAGATTGACCAAGAGAGACATCTGGGAGTCGTAGTGTATAACTCACCGAAAATGTAAAGACAGTGTGTGACTGTAATAAGAACGGTCAGTGCTATGCTGGGGATTATTAGGAAGGGAATTGAAAACAAATCAGCCAGTATCATAATGCCCCTGTATAAATCAATGGTGCGACCTCATTTGGAATACTGTGTACAGTTCTGGTCACCTCATCTTAAAGAAGATATTATAGTTTTGGGAAAAGTGCAGAAAAGGGCAACTAGAATGATCAAAGGATTGGAACACTTTCCCTATGAGGAAAGGTTGAGGTGCTTGGGGCTCTTTAGTTTCGAGAAACGACGGCTGAGGGGTGACATGATTGAGATTCATAGGATTATCTATGGGATAGAGCAGGTAGAGAAAGAGGTACTTTTCTCCCTTTCTCACTGCACAAGAACTCTTGGGCACTCCATGAAATTACTGAGCGGTCGGGTTAGAACGGATAAGAGTGATTAACACATGGGATTCACTGCCACAGGAGATGGTGGTGGGTACAAGCATGGACGGATTCAAGAGGGAATTAGATAAGCATATGGAACAGAAGTCCATCAGTGGGTATTAGCCACAAGGTATGGATAGTGACTCTGGGGCAAGGGATGCTCTGTCTTCTTGGTGCTTGGGGAGGGCAGCAGTGGGAGGGCTTCTAGTGTCCTGGCCCCACTGCTGGACCTCCTGATGGCACCTGGTATTTTTGGCCACTGTGTGACACAGAGAGTTTTGGACTGGATGGGCCATTGGCCTGATCCAACATGGGCTTCTCTTATGTTCCAATATGAACTCTCGGTCTGGGGCAAGGGATGCTCTGTATCCTAGGTGCTCGGGGAGGCAACAGTGGGAGGGGGCTTTTGGGGTCCGGGCCTCACTGCTGGACCTCCTGATGGCCCCTGGTATCTCTGGCTACTGTGTGACCCAGAGTGTTGGACTGGATGTGCCATTGGCCTAATTAAAACATTGGCGTCTCTTATGTTTTTATATGAACTCTCAGTCTGGGGCAAGGGATGCTCTGTATTCTTGGTGCTTCGGGGGGTGGGGGCAGCAGTGGGAGGGCTTCTAGTTTCTGGCCCCACTGTTGGACCTCCCGATGGCCCCTGGTATTTTTGGCCACTGTGTGACCCAGAGTGTGGGACTGGATGGGCCATTGGCCTGATCCAACATTGGCTTCTCTTATGTTCTTACGTTGGCCTGCTGGTGCTCTCTGGGTGTGGTAGAAAAAGCAGAAGTGTGTCCCCTCTTCTGGGCTCTGGGGGGTTTAGGAATGAAGTTTAAGAACCACACAGGACGCAAATCTTCAGCAAACTGTCTCTCCCAAAACGGGCTCCGCAGCGTTTTATTATCTCTCCTTTTCCCCCTTTTTCTCCCCCCTTGCAGCATACATGTGATCATAAGCATAGTAAAATAACAGGATGTCTTTTTTACCGACAGCAGCTCGCCCTCCCATCTCCCCCAGGTCATACCACCTGATACAAGTACCTATGAGAACCATCCTCTTATCTCTCTGTGAAGACGGTTAACTTCTGGGCATGCCTCCAGAAGGCCCATCACCACAGGGGGGCAGGTGGGTCCAGGCGGGCACGCCCCATGTTGAAAACGGGGAGAGTCTGAGGGCGGACTCCCAGGGACCCTTCTGCTCCATCCCCAGACTTGGCCATGAAGGACAGGGGCAGGAGCCAATAGAAGGGCAGAGGAAGGGCGGTACAGAAAGGAGAGGAGGGAAACTCCAACAGCAGCCCGGGATTTACAGCCAGCAGTGGAGACCCCAAATGGCAGCCCATTGGTTGATGGGGAAGAGGACACGGGTGAGAGAAGACCCCGCCCCTCCCCAGTCTGAGGCCAAGGAGGCTCCTTGGGAACACCAGGTGCCACGATGGGTAGGTCAGGCGTGACACGCAGAGTGTGTGAAGAGAGACTGTCAGAGTTGGACTCTTCAGCTGCATCGAGGAACCTACAGGAGGAGAAACAAGGTAACTGCTGAACGTGTAAAAGGAGCCTTTCTCCTATTTCACACCAGACAGACGACCATAGACCATACAAAGCTTTGAAAAGATGTAATTTTTACTGGAGAATTATATGCAGGATGATACTGTCAGACACACCATAAATATTGACATCTGGAACAAAATGTAGAAATAAGTGAGATCCCTTAAATCTGCATCTATCAAAGAGAATTTGTTTCATAGGTGGTATTTGGACCCCTGATAGAATTGCTAAAAGGGGCTGCCATGGTTTCGAAAAAATTGTTGGAAATGTAAGACTAGTATTGGAACCTTTTTTCATATGTGGTGGAAATGCGATAAAATCCAAACATTTTGGAGATCTGTAAATAAGATAATACTAGAAATCTTGAATGTTAACCTTGATTTGTTACCAGAACTATATCTTCTAAATATAATTCCCGAATGTTATGAGTTAGAGGATAGATACTTGTTAACGTATGTATTAACTTCATCAAGAATTGTGATAGCCCGATATTGGAAAACAGATATGCTCCCTTCTAGAGAAGAAATAGCTTCAAAATTGTTAGATATGGCAGAAATGGACAAACTAACTATGTTAATTTATGGAAAAGATGAAATCTTATTCCCAAAAAGGTGGAGTAGAGTGTATAAATGGTGGGAGGGAAATCTTGTGTAAAGACTCCGAATGTATAAACCGATTTACATGTATAGAATTGTTAATATGATAAAATTTTACAAATAAAGTAATTAAAGAAAAGAAAAGATGTAACCAGTTTTAAAAAGCTTGACCCTACACAGAAAACTTACCCTAACCGAGAAGAAATGCTCCGACAGTGGAAAGAGCTTTAGCCATGTTCAAAACTATCCCACAGAGAAGAAAGCAAGGTTGGGAGATGGGCTCTGCTGATCGAAGGATCCGCTGATATCTTCTTTAGCATCGAGGATTCTGCCCCCAGGGGAGGAACCTCATCAATGCTCAGTGTGTGGTAAGACCCCGAGGCACGGATCTAGGAGAATCCATGCAAGGGTGAAACTTCCCTATAGCTGGTTCTGATGAGGTTCTTGAAACGCTCTGGCCTTGGGGGTTCAGGAACGCTGAGAATACAGTCACACAAAGGAGGGCCTTTTTAGTGTTTGCCCTCCTCCGTGAAACTCGCTACTTCAGGTAGCCTTCCAGTCTAACTCTGACATCTTCAGAACTGACAAAACAGTTCCCAAATCCCATGAAGGGGTAGACAAGCTGATGGCAACAGATATCTACAGCCTTTCTGCTACTGGTGTAAACCCAGTGTAACCAGCGATGGCAAACCTAGACAGCATAATAAAAAGTAGAGACATCACCCTGCCAACAAAAGTCCGTATGGTCAAAGCGGTGGTATTCCCAGTAGTCATGTACGGCTGCGAGAGTTGGACCATAAGGAAGGCCGAGCGCCGAAGAATAGATCGTTTTGAACTATGGTGCTGGAGAAGACTCTGGAGAGTCCCTTGGACTGCAAGGAGATCAGATCAGTCAATCCTAAAAAAAATCAACTCTGACTGTTTCCTGAAAGGCCAGTTATTGAAGCTGAAGCTTGAATACTTTGGCCACCAGATGAGAAGGGAGCCCTCCCTGGAGAATACCCTGATGCTGGGGAAGACTGAAGGTCAAAGAAGAAGGGGACAGCAAAGGATGAGATGGTTAGACCAGATCAGTCAATCCTAAAAGAAGATCAGATCAGTCAATCCTAAAAGAAAGAGATCTTGAGCTGAAGCTCAAATACTTTGGCCACCCAATGAGAAGGGAGCACTCTCTGGAGAAGACCCTGATGATGCTGGGGAAGACTGAAGGTCAAAGAAGAAAGTGGACGGCAAAGGATGAGATGGTCAAACAGTGTTATTGGGGCAACGGACATGAAATTAAGCAAACTCCGGAGCACGACGGAAGACAGGAGGGCCTAGGCGTGATGTGGTCCGTGGGGTCGCGAAGAGTCGGACTGTGCAACTGAACAACAACAACAAAGCCCCTGGGCCAAGGCTTACACCCTCTCTTCCTCCTCAGAGGCCCCCTCCCTTGAATTCCTCCATTGCGATTGTGCCTTTATGGCGGAAAGGGAGAAAACTCTCTTTCCCTACTTTATTCTGGAGCGGTGTCTGCATTAGGGTTGCACTGATGTCAGAGTCTCCAGTTAGTCAAACACCAGGCCTTATTCATTGAAACAAGGATAGTATTTATTAGACTGCAATACTAGGTCACTAGAACAGAAGCATTGGTAAGAATAACTTGAATACATGAAGCACTTGGGGTTATACTCTAAGGGGGGGGGGAAGGAGCCCCCTCACTTCTACCAATGGTTAACAAGCCTGTGCGCGGGAAAACTAAGAGGTGCTAAATTACTACATTCCCACCACCCGAAAGTTCTCAAGCCTAGCTGTTGTCTTTAGGAAAGCGAAAGTAGACATCAAGCCTGGCTCCAAGGCCATTCAGGCCTGGGCGAGATGAGAGATAGCCTGGTCTCCCAGGCAACCTCGTCACCACCCCGCATACCAACGGAAAAACCAGATACATTTATTGACCTCTCATCTCCTCCCTTCACCCTTATGGCAGGGATACCTGACATCCTGCCCTCCTGATAATAGATCTACCCTCCCGGCTTTAGAGGATACAACTTATGGAATGCGCGGACCAATTTTGGGGCACGAACATGTTCCGCCCTCACCCACTCCCTCTGTTCAGGCCCAAAGTCCGCCCAGTCGATGAGATAATACAAACGGTTGCGTGAAATCTTCGAATCCAGTATTTGAGAAACTTCATAATGCGGCTCCCCCCCCACCATCAGCGGAGGGGGGGCGGGGCGCTGGGGTCTCCAGACATTCTCGGCAGGCACACGTCGTAAGAGCCTTACATGAAATACAGGATGAATAGATTTCAGTTTCTTAGGCAAATCAAGTTCAACAGTAACATTGTTCAACACACGTACAATCTTAAAAGGTCCAACATATTTCCAACCGAGTTTGCGGCTCGGCTGCAAGCCCTTCAAGTTCTGAGTGGATAGATAAACAAAGTCTCCACATTTAGGGGTCCAGGAATGGTCACGTTTCTTGTCAGCCTGGGTTTTATACGTAGCTTTGGCCCCCTCGAGTGTTTTTACTAATAACGGCCATGCGGTTTGCAAGCGTTTGCACCAATCACCCGCATCTCCCGGTGGGAGATTGGGAGAACCCAGAAAAGGGAGAGGCGGAGCTTCATATCCATGCACCGCCATGAACGGAGACATTCCTGTGGAAGAGTGACAGGTGTTGTTGTAGCAAAACTCTGCTAACGGCAGTAAAGACTGCCAATCGTCTTGTTGAAAGTTTGTGAAACACCTGAGGTATTGTTCGAGCGTTTGGTTAACCCTCTCGGTTTGACCATCGGTCTCTGGGTGGTATGCACTGCTGACCCCCTCTCCACCCCTAGCAGTGACATCAACTCCCCCCAGAATTGGGAGACAAACTTGTGTCCGAGACCACCTTATTCGGCAAAGTGTGGAGTCTCACCACGTGTTGCAAGAACGCCGCAGCCAGTTTTTTGGCTGAGGGAATGGAAGTGAACGGGACAAAGTGAGCCTGTTTGGGAAACATATCGACTACAACCCAAATAACAGTCTTTCCCCCACTCGGTGGCAAGTCAGTAATGAAGTCCATGGAGATTACCTCCCAAGGGCGAGTGGGGGTTGGTAGAGGCTGCAGTAGACCGGGGGGTTTCCCCGGCCGGGGCTTGCTCATAATGCAGATCTGGCAAGCATTTGTATACAGAGATAAATCCTTTCTCAGTCCCGGCCACCAGAATTGTCGTTGGAGGAGCTGGAGTGACTTGACAAAGCCAGTGTGCCCTGCAAGTTTCGAGCCGTGAGCCCAGCTCATCACCACCCCCGGAGTGACAATGGCACAAAAAGTTTTCCATTTTTCCACCAACAGTCTTGGGCATCTTTCACCACTCCCTCCTCCCCTTCAAGTGCCTCCCTGTCTGCCTGGGACATGGCAGATGCAAATTTCGACTCCCATTGGGAAGAAAGCGGCGTGGGGGGGGTGTCAGTGTTTGCTTGCGTGTAGTTACTACCCCGCCCAGTTGGGAGGGGGTGAAAACTGAGTCCCGGATCTCCTCCCGTTTGCTATCGTGTTGCGGGAGGCGGGACAGTGCATCGGCAAGCGAGTTAGCCTTTCCCGGGAAATGGTGCAGGGTAAAATTGAACTTAGAGAAGAAATCAGCCCATCGCAATTGCTTGGCATTCAGCGCACGGGGCGAGCGGAGGAGTTCTAAGTTTTTGTGATCAGTCCACACCTCAAATGGCACTCTCGCCCCCTCCAGCCAGTGTCGCCATGTAGCTAGTGCCAACCGGATCGATCCTGCTTCTTTTTCCCAAACCGACCAATTTCTTTCAGTGTCATTAAACTTTTTGGAGACATATGCAAGGGGGTGGAGTTTACCATCATCCCCCTCTTGTAAGATGGCCCCCCCCATAGCGACGTCCGAAGTGTCGACTTGGACAATGAATTTCTTGAGTTCATTAGGGTGAGCCAGCACCGGCTCACAGGTAAAAAGGGCCTTCAGGCATTCAAATGCAAGCTGACAGTCCGGAGTCCATGCTAAGCGTGCACCCGGCCAGGTGCAGTCAGGGGGCTTCCCCTTAGTTTTGAGAAGGTCAGTAAGGGGGAGGGCCACCTGCGCAAAGTTCGATAGAAATGATCTGTAAAAATTGGTGAATCCGAGGAAAGCCTGGAGCTGTCTCCTCGTCTTGGGAGGGCCACCCCACCACATCTTTAACCTTGTCAGGGTCCATCTCAATCCCCTTCTGTGAGATGCGGTAGCCTAAAAAGGCGATTTCCGACTTATGGAATTCACATTTGGACAGTTTCGTGAAGAGTTTGTGCTTGTGCAACGTTTGAAGTACTTCCCTGACCAATTTCACGTGGGAGCGGAGGTCGGGGGAGTACAAAAGTATGTCATCAAGGTAAACAAGGACCCCCTTGAACAAATACTTATGCAATACTTCATTAATCAAGTTCATGAATACCCCGGGCACCCCCTGTAATCCGAATGGCATAACCAGGTATTCAAACTGTCCCAGGGGGTATTGAATGCGGTTTTGTATTCGTCCCCTTCTCTGATGCGTACCCGAAAGTAGGCATCCCTAAGATCCAAGTTAGAGAAGATCCTCCCCCCAGCAACCGCGGCTAGGAGGTCCTTCATCAGGGGCAGAGGGTATGCATTGGTAGCTGAAACAGCATTTAACCCACGATAGTCTGTACATAGCCGCAGCCCCCCGTCTTTCTTTTTCTGGAACAGGACGGGTGCGGCAAACGGGGAGGAGGCGGGTCGGATGAACCCCCTCTCCAAGTTCTTATCTATAAACTTTCTAAGTTCCACTTTCTCGGCCGGGCTCATGGAGTACAATTTGCCCTTAGGTAGTTTCTGGTTTGGCAGTAATTCAATAGCACAGTCTGAGTTCCTGTGGGGGGCAGCTCGTCCGCCTCTTCTTCCCCAAAGACAGCCGCTAAATCCTGGTATTCCCGCGGGATCGCCTCCAGTTCTGCTTCCGCCACCCTCACCAGTACAGGTTCGACTCCCAGTCGCAGGGATCCCCAGCCCTCGCGCCAAACGTGATCCCTGCATTTGGATGAAATAAAGTTGACGTTCCCAGCTTCCCACATTATGTGTGGGTCGTGGTCAAAGAACCACGCACTCCCCTAGACCAGAGGGAAACGGGCGGCTGGGGTAACGACGAATGGTCTCACCTCCCAGTGTTCCCCAATCCCCATGCGTAATGGCACAGTCTCGTATTTACACAGCTCTCTCATGGTTGAGCCGTCCATTTGGGTAAACACCAGGGGTTCTGCAAGTTTAACTACCTTCGCCCCTAGTCCAGTTACTAACGAGGGGCTAATGATGTCTTTCCCACACCCAGAGTCAATGAGAGCTCGCACTCTCACATGGGTCTGTAGACCCGGGTCCATCAGAGTCACAGTAAGAAAGAAGAGAGAGGAGGATCTGCTCACCGGGTTCAGCGCTTGCGAGTCCGGGACCTGCTGTTCAGCGCTATTTACAGCAGGTCCTTCTCGTTTCCCGCCTTCGGGGTCTCTTCCTCCAACGAGTCAGATGACTCGCTTAGCGGGTTAATTTGCAGAGCTCTCGCTCCTCTCGGTTTCGCCACTGGTTTGGGTGTGGATGTGTCGAATTTCTTCTTGCCCGCTTTCGCTCCCCCGGTTGGGGTGTGTGATCCGGGGCAATTTGCCGCGAAGTGGCCCGATTCTCCACACTTCAGACACAGCCCTTGCTTCATCCGAATCTCCCGCGTGCTGTCTTTGGGTCAAGGGTTCGTTGGTTGGGTCTTCCCCCTGGGTGCCGGGGTGGGGCCCGGTGGGGATCCCTTCCCCAATGCCGCCGCGTCATCCAGACGGATGGTTTTCAGGCTGGTTTCCGTGGCTACCGCCTCCTGCATCCAGCCCATCAAAGTTTCCGGGTCGTGCCCACGCATCGCGGTCCGGCGGATCTCTGGGTTGAGTCCCAGGCGGGATTGCTCTGCCAGGACTCCATCCGGCCATCCCCGGACTTTTGCGGCTTGCCTCTGGAACTCCGCGGTGTACTCCCTCATGGATTTGGATCCTTGCTTGAACGCTCGCAAGAAGGCTCGGGCAGTCTTGTTCGCGTTCACATCCTCAAATCGCTCCTTCATGGCCCACATGAAGGCATCGATTTCCCGCAGCTCCCACCCGTCCGCTTGGTGCAGTGCCACGTACCAGTCTGCCGCCGCCTCCTTCAGGTGCGATGCGATCGCATCAACCATGCGGTCTTCACTCTGGAACAGGTGTCCCCAGTTCTCGATGAACTTTTCGGTTCTCACCAGGAAGAATGAGAACTTCTCTGGGGTCCCGTCAAAATCCGCCTCAAGGAGTTCGGCAGGCTTCAGTGGAAGGAACCCCCAGGGTCTTTGTGGTTGCGGCGCCGGCGGCCCCTGTGGTGGGGGCCCCGCTGGCTGGTCCGGAGGTGCCCCGGGTTGCCCTGGGACACCTCCAGGCGGCTCCGCTGGAATGACCCTTCGATCGGGGGGTTGCTGATCAGGAGGCGCCTCTCTTTGCCTCCTGTCCATTTCCTCTCAGATACCGTCCAAGATCATCTTGGGGATGCGGGAGAGGGACTTGTCTAGTAAGCGGAAAAGGCGATCTTGACTCGGGTAGCCGCTCCATCTCCGGCTTACCACTGCCCCTTCCAAGTCTTTCGACTCCCGGCGCGTGTCTTCCGCCCCTTCCGCCGTGCTCAGCCGGTGAATTGACCTCTCAAGCCGGCTTTCCCGCACCAATGCTCGCGGGGTGAAGAACCACGTCTCGTGCGCCTCGGCTAGCGGCTTCACCCAGTCTCTTCGCTGTTTAGGCCGGGTGGTCACTCCTCCGTACGCAGTTCCATAAGTGTCCCCGTAGGGCCCCCTAAGTCGTATTCCAGGCCCCACGACGCCGGGACATAGGTACCTGGGACTTCCAAGGGCACGATTGCCGTGGTGTTTGGCACCGTCGTCACGGGAGGTTTCTGGTCCTCCGGTGGATCTTTGATCGGGAGAGTGTCTTCTTCACCATCGCTCATTTCTGCGCGAAAACGGGTTTCCGACCAGTCCCGACTAAAAGCGATTCTTAATAAACTGTCAGAGTCTCCAGTTAGTCAAACACCAGGCCTTATTCATTGAAACAAGGATAGTATTTATTAGATTGCAATACTAGGTCACTAGAACAGAAGCATTGTTAAGAATAACTTGAATACATGAAGCACTTGGGGTTATACTCTAAGGGGGGGAAGGAGCCCCTCACTTTTACCAATGGTTAACAAGCCCGCGCGCGGGAAAACTAAGAGGTGCTAAATTACTACGTTCCCACCACCCGAAAGTTCTCAAGCCTAGCTGTTGTCTTTAGGAAAGCGAAAGTAGACATCAAGCCTGGCTCCAAGGCCATTCAGGCCTGGGCGAGATGAGAGATAGTCCGGTCTCCCAGGCAACCTCGTCACCTCCCTGCATACCAACGGAAAAACCAGATACATTTATTGACCTCTCATCTCCTCCCTTCACCCTTATGGCAGGGATACCTGACAGAGCTGGACAGGGGGTTAGTGTGTGTGTGGAAACGGGCATCTGAAGAGACAAACAACATCCCGTAATGCCTCCGTTAAAGGGACAGCACACTCCCCCCCCCGGCAGCTGGAAACCCTGGATTGTTTCTTTATGAATCAGAGAAAACAGAACTCCACTAAGGAAGAGTTCCTGCTCACAAAAGACATTATTGTTTGTATCGGTTAAGTCGGACTGTGTGTTTTCTGAGCTCTGGGGGCCCTTTGGACTCTCCTCAGCTGTGACTGAGCAGGTTGAAAATTTAGAGGTTAGTATTTAGGGGAGATCGCCCAATTGGTCTGCATCAATGCTCCCTCTAAGCTGTCGAGTCTTGTGAGCAAAAATCCTGCTTTGTGAGCTACTGGCATTAAAGTTGTGAGCGAGCGATTCGGCTACTGCGTCAACTAGTTGGCTCTGGAGCCCTACTTCCTGAGCGAAGCCAAAAATGTGTGAGCCGGAGGCTTAAAAACTGTGGCCTAGCTCACACTAACTCAGCTTAGAGGGAACACTGGCCTGCATACCCGTTGTAGCAACTAACTTGATTATGTATTTTGTATTATGTGCTCTGTGGGTTTTTTAAGGAGTCGGGCTTCAGTAAATGTGTTAAAGGTTAGTGTGGCACGTTGTTTTCCAATCGTGTATGGAGTTATAAAAAAAAATCCTCTTCCGATGCCCTTGAGACTCGCACCTGGGGCCAAGCCTGATCCCCATGAAGGAACTTGACCCAGTTGGCCCCCATTCATGATGCGGATCAGTTTCGTTCAAGAGCCAGAGTGCTGGGTTACGGCTGGGTGGATCTGGGTTCATCTTCCCAGTGGACCTGGAAGCTCTTTGGGTGCTCTTTAGCCAGTCGTATTTTCAAGCTAACACACCTTGCAAGATTTGTTGTTGTTCGGGCGCACAGTCGAGTCCGACTCTTCGCGACCCCATGGACCAGATTACGCCCGGCCCTCCTGTCTTCCGCTGTCCGCTGAAGTTTGCTCAATTTCATTAAACCTTTTTTGGTGGGAGGCCTATTTGAAGAGTAGCAGGCCCACCACCCCACGTCAGGTGCCCAGAGGGAGCACTTCTGCCCCTCGAGATTCTTGAGCCAAATCTCAGCCTCTCTTCCTTCCTCTCCCGATCTCAGCTGCCCCTTCTTCCCACAGAGACATTCCGGCCCCTTTCCCTCGGCCGGGTGCTTGGACAGAGATCTTGCCTCAGGCTTCGGGCCTGTCGAAGGGATGGCTACGATGGTCAAGGGGTCACCATCAGTCCCTCTTACCTGAAGAATCAGCCCCGAGGACAGACTGAGCCAATGTAAGGAGAGGCCAAGCTTGTGAACATCCTTAAAGAGACAAACAAAGTTAACTTTCCCAAAGAACCATGGAGACATATCTCTCCTTATAAATAATTATCTTTTGGTTTCACAAGATTCCATGCGCTCCCATTGGCTGTAAAATGCCCTCCCTTAGCCATTGGCCCATCAGCCGCCACTCAAGAGTACTCGCGTGCCATTGGCTGGGTGCTGGGTCTGCTCCTCTTCCCCACCCACTCCCCCTGGCAGACAGCTCTCTCTCCTGAGGAAGACAGTCCTCTTGACTCCTGTGAGGGACTGTCCCCTCATGGCTGTTGGCAGGCAGCCAAGCTTGGTTCTGTGAGTAAAAAAACAAAGGACTTTCAGCATCACCCCCTCCCCCGCCCATCACCCCCTCCCCAACGGCCACTTTCCTGTCAGAATAAATGGGAAAAGGCTCTTTCTCCTGCTTAGCTTCAGCATGGCTGGCTGGCTAACGAGGTGGGCCAGCGACCATCAGACCATTTTCTTCAACTCCCCGCTGTGCGGCTGACTTTCCCCTAGAGCTGCCAATCTCCAGGTGGGACCTGGAGATCTCCCACTGTTACAATTGACCTCCAGATGACAGAGATCAGTTCCCCAGGAGAAAATGGTTGCTTTGGAGGGTAGACTCTATGGCATTATACCCTGCTGAGTCCTTCCATACACACCCCAAATGCTGCCCTCCACAGGATCCACCCCCCAAATCGCCAGGTATTTCCCTAATCAGAGTTGGCACCTGTACTTTCTCCTCTGTCAGTAAAAGGCCCTTTCCACACCTATGTTGGCCTTTGGGAGAAAACTCATTGGGCCCAGTCCTTATCAGGTTGCCAACTCCAAGTGGGCAATTCCTGGAGATTTGAGGGATGGAGCCTGGAGAGGGTGAGGTTTGAGGAGGGGTGGCACCTCAGACAGGTACGATGCCATAGACTCCACCCTCCAATCCAGCCATTCCCTGATGGGGAACCATTGTTGCCAATCTCCAGGTGGGGGCTGGAGATCACTCAAAATTACAACTGCTCTGTTGGAGGGATGGGGGAGGAGATGGAAAACTAAAGGTAGGTTGATGGTTGGCTGGGAGGGAGATGGGGTTGTCAACTCCAGGTTGGGAAATTTCTGGAGATATGAGGGGTCAAACCTGGAGAGGGTGAGTGTTGAGGAGGGGTGGGACCTCAGACAGGTACAATGCCATAGACTCCACCCTCCAAACCAGCCACTCCCTCCTGGGGAACTACTGTTACCAATCTTGGGGGTGGGCTGGAGATCACTCAAAATTACTACTGCTCTTCGGGTAGCAAAGATCAGTTCTTCTGGAGAAAATGGTGGACTCTGTCATTATACCCTGCTGAGATTGCCACACCAAAGCTGGGGCACTCTCCCAGAGCCTCTTTCTAGAGCCCGTTGTATTTGTTTCCACAACGGGCCTTATTCCTAGTCTAAAATAGCACGGCTTGTAACAGAGGAAAAGGATATTAAATTAAACCTGGTCTACAAACCACCAAAAAGTTATTTTCTTCTGACCCACCAGGGCAATGTATCTCCTGAGCATATGAGGGTTTGCGGTGCTCAGCGATGTATCTCCATTCGCTTTGATTTTCCTTCCGTGTGCCTGTCTGTGTCTCTCCTCCACCCCCCCCCCCCAAGAAGTCTCTCTTCATAGCCAGGTGACTAAAGGCCTCCTTACACAGTCGCAAGTGACCCAAGAGCCAGTTTGGAGTAGTGGTTCAGCGTACAGACTCTAATCTGGGAAAACCGGGTTCAATTCCCCATTCCTCCACATACAGCTGCTGGCATGACCTTCGGCAAGCCATAGTTCCCTCAAGAGCTGTTCTCTCAAGGGTAGTTTCTGCCAGAGCTCTCTCAGTTCTACCTACCTCACAGGGTGTCTGTTGTGGGGAGGGGAAGGGAAAGGAGTTTGTAAACCTCCAAGTGAAAGGCAGGGTATAAATCCAATTCTTCTTCTGACCTGAACCCAGAAGGACCTGGAACTGGCTAGACAGCAAGGAAAGGCCCCCATCCCACCCAAGCTGGGAGTGGTGTTGAATTCTGGGAAAGCCCGGGGCCAGAGATCCGTTCTGAGATCACTGCAAGTTCAGGTATACATTGCTGACACTTCCGGTAATTCCACTACCATGAGGCCGATGTGTTACCAGTCCGTTCTACCCTGCAGAAAGAGAGTCGGGCCACCAGAGAGAAAAAGACCAGATGCCCTTCACACGTATAGATCACCACCATCTCAAAATCATACACTGCTTGGCCTGAAATAGCAGAGGCAGGAACTCCGAGGCAAGAACCCTGGGAAAACACCTGGCAGGTGATGCCAGAGAGAGAGGCTGGCATGCTGCAAACAGTCCTTCCCCATTCTAAAAGTCATGCCCGTTTTACACCGATGGATTTCTCAGGAAAAACAGCACCCTGCTCGGATGGTGCCTCTTTCATCCCCGGCACTGACGCGTAGCATAATTTGTCCAAGTCTTTGGGTTACTTCCTGTAAACATATCAATATCGCTGGTCTTTTGATGTTAACACATCAGCATAGCCTAGGTGGCATTTCTGGGTATAAATTTGGGTCTTAGTCCCATTGGGTTTTTGTGCATGCGCACAATCATGCATCTCCACGTCATGGGCCCCCTTTTCTCCATGAAACGCAGGCGTTCTGTATCTCTCTCTGACTGGACCAGTCCTCTCCAAGACTGGAAACGATGGCATCTCTGAGGTCACTTTCTCTCCCCCCCTTGCAGTGGAGGTAGGAACTCTACGTCTGGGGCAAGGGATGCTCTGTATTCTTGGTGCTTGGGGAGAGGTCAACAGTGGGAGGGCTTCTGGTGTCCTGGCCCCACTGCTGGACCTCCTGATGGCACCTGGTATTTTTGGCCACTGTGTGACACAGAGAGTGTTGGACTGGATGGGCCCTTGGCCTGATCCAACATTGGCTTCTCTTATGTTCTTATAAGAACTCTCAGTCTGGGGCAAGGGATGCTCTGTCTTCTTGGTGCTTGGAGGGGGGTCAACAGTGGGAGGGGGCTTCTGGTGTCCTGGCCCCACTGCTGGACCTCCTGAGGGCACCTGGCATTTTTAGCCACTGTGTGACACAGAGACCCCACAGACATCCCACCAGGGTGGTGGACGGGGTGGCTGCAGGGCCCTGAAGGAGGGGGAGGGGCTTTCCCAGGTCTCCCCCCAGTCCCCTTGCCAGGGGGTCCCCTTCCTTCAACCCCTCCAGTCGCAGGAGCAGTCCCCCTGCCCTTTAGTTCTACAGGGGAATCTGCAGAGTGGGGGGGGTCAGCCCAGAAGATGCCCTCATTGGCCATGCATGCCCCCCCCCGTTTGGCCTCATGATTACAGAGGGGGGTCTCCAGGGGAGAACAAACTGCACTCCTGGAGAGAAGGGGGTGGCTTTCCCTCCCTCCCCCGCGGGTGGATGGAGGGGGCAATGCCCCCTCTAAGCTGTGGCGTCTTGTGAGCAAAAGTTCTACTTTGTGAGCTACCGGCATTAAAGTCCTGAGCGGGGCGATTGGGCTCCTGCATCAATTAGTTTGCTCTCGAGCCGTAAGACAAAATGTGTCAGCCGGAGGCTAAGAAACTGTGCGCTGGCTCACACTCACTCAGCTTAGAGGGGGCAGGGCTTTTCGGGAACGGGCAATTCAAAAACCCGAACCCCGTCTCGATTGCCTTTTGAAACTGTTCCATACCAAAGCCCCCCATCCACCAGCAAGACTGAAAGGAGGCCGCCAATGAGTCCTACTTGCGAGGAGCAAACCTGCCGGGGGGGGGGGTCCCGCTGCTGCGACTCTTCCCTCCCCCCTTGCAGACCTGCGGCCCCTCCCGGGTCTCTCTCCGGCCACCCCAATAGCAGAGCCCCCCCGCCCCTCCAACAGCCCCTGCAGCTGGCTCGCCTTTAACCCTTCCCCTGCTGCAGAGGAAGGAAGGAAAGAAGGGGAAGGGGCTGCCTCCTCCTCCTCCTCCTCCCGGTCCCGACCGTCCTCCCCCGCGAGGCGCCGCGCCTGGACCGGGGACGGAGGGGCTGGACGGGGCGGCTCGCCAGCATCTCTGCATGGGACTGCCCTGCAAAGGGGGGGGGAGATCTGCAGCACGGAAAGGGTTAAAGAGAGCGAGCTGCATTCGCGGGAGGGGCGGGGGGGCGGGAGGAAAAGTCCTTTCCGGGGTGGGGCGTCGGTGTGGGGGGGGGGGCTTTGCTTTTGCATCCTGTGGCCAAAGAGACCCGGGAAGGGCTTCCGATCTGCAACGGGAGGGAGGGAGGGAGGGAGGGGAGGTAATCCTTGCAGCCGGACTCCCCCCCCATCGGGGCAGGTGTACCCGTCGGAAGTAAGTCATATGGGGGGGGAGAGAATAAATAGTGTTGAAACGTCATGCATAGTTTTAAAACGTCCCTTCCCAACTTGAGGCTCGACGTCGGGGCTGCGGGCGAGGAACTTCGCAGGGGGCGGCGCAGGCCGGTGGGGGGGAGGGGAGGGGAGGGAGGGGGGAGTGCAGGTCTGAAAGGGTTAAAGGGAGCCAGGCGCTGCAGGAGGGCTGCAGAGGCTGAGAAAGGAGCCCGGGGGGCAGCGAGCGGAAAAGTTATTTCCCGGTTTTTTTGGGGGGGGCTTGCTGTTTGAGCGCCCAAAGAGACCCCGGAGGAGGAGGAGGAGGAGGAGGCTCTGAAAGGGAGGAGAGGGTTGCCCGCTGGAAACAAGGGAGGAGGCTGGAGGGCCCCTTGGGAAGAGGAGCAGCCAGGAATGCCAACTGACTTGCAATGCAGGGTGGGGCTCCTCCGAATACATTTTCAGCACAAGGAGTGGCAAAGGAAACGGAAGGGATTTTCCATTAGGGTTTCTGGAGCAAGATCAACTACCCTGGGACTGCAATGACAGCCCCCAGAGTGGAATGACAGCCCCAGGGGGTAGCAGGAGTGTCCTGGGACTGGAATGACAGGCCCTGGAGTGGAGTGACAGCCCCAGAGGGTAGCAGGAGTGTTCTGGGACTGGAATGACAGTCCCCAGAGTGGAGTGACAGCCCCAGAGGGTAGCAGGAGTGTTCTGGGACTGGAATGACAGTCCCCAGAGTGGAGTGACAGCCCCAGAGGGTAGCAGGAGTGTTCTGGGACTGGAATGACAGTCCCCAGAGTGGAGTGACAGCCCCAGGGGGTAGCAGAAATGTCCTGGGACTGGAATAACAGGCCGCAGAGTGGAATGACAGCCCCAGGGGGTAGCAGAAATGTTCTAGGACTGGAATGACAGGACGGTGAGTGGAATGAACAGCCTCTTGGGGGTAGCAGGAGTGTTCTGGTACTGGAATGACAGGCCCCAGAGTGGAATGACAGCCCCTGGGGGTAGCAGAAATGTTCTGGGACTGGAATGACAGGCCCCAGAGTGGAATGACAGCCCCTGGGGGTAGCAGAAATGTTCTGGGACTGGAATGACAGGCCCCGGAGTGGAGTGACAGCCCCTGGGGTTATTAGCAGGAGTGTTTTGCGACTGGATTGACAGGCCCCAGGGTGGAATGACAGCCCCTGGGGTTATTAGTAGGAGTGTTTTGCGACTGGATTGACAGGCCCCAGTGTGGAATGAGAGCCCCTGGGGGATAGCAGGAGTGTTCTGGGATAGGAGGTGGTGGCGGCTACAAGCATGGATGGCTTCAAGAAGGAATTAGATAAGCATCTGGAGCAGAGGTCCATCAGTGGGTATTAGGCACAAGGTATGGATAGGGACTCTGGGGCAAGTGATGCTCTGTATTCTTGGTGCTTGGGGTGGTCAGCCTTGGGAGGGCTTCTTGTGTCCTGGCCCCACTGGTGGACCGCCTGATGGCACTTGGTATTTTTGGCTACTGTGTGACACAGAGAGTGTTGGACTGGATGGGCCATTGGCCTGATCCAACATGGGCTTCTCTTACGTTCTTAATGACAGGCCCCAGAGTGGGATGGCAGCCCTTGGAAGTAGCAGGAGTGTTCTGGGACTGGAATGACAAGCCCCAGAGTGGAATGACAGCCCCTGGGGGTAGCAGGAGTGTTCTGGGACTGCAAATACAGGCCGCAGAGTGGAGTGACAGCCCCTGGGGGTAGCAGGAGTGTTCTGGGACTGGAATGAGAGGCCACAGAGTGGAAGAACAGCCCCTGGGGGTAGCAGGAGTGTTTTGGGACTGGAAAGACAGGCCGCAGAGTGGAGTGACAACCCCCGGGGGTAGCAGGAGAGTTCTGGGACTGGAATGAGAGGCCTCAGAGTGGAAGAACAGCCCCTGGGGGTAGCAGGAGTGTTCTGGGACTGGAAAGACAGGCCCCGGAGTAGAATGACAGGCCCTGGTGGTAGCAGGAGTGTTTTGTTGTTCTTTTTAAATAGATTTTATAACATACACACAGACATACACAACACCACAAATCAAAACAAAACAAAAAGATATGAAAGAAAACATTCTCGTCATCTTGTTACATTACATTTTTGCAGAGAATTTCCAATTACTCAAATAGTATTTCTTTTTCACTATTCTTAACTATTTGCCTTAACAATTTAGTACAATTATATCTATGTATTTCCTATTCAACAAGATTCAACTAAGCTAAGTTCTCTCTCCTAACCACCTATAAAAACTAGAACAAGAAGAGAGAAGAGATTGGATTTATACCCCGCCCTTCACTGCCCAAATACAAAATTGCAAATGAGGCCTCCAGTACAATCACATCTCCAGTGGTACTCCTCTCTGGTTCATTATATATTTTTTTCAAAGATTGTATGGCCAAATGTTCCAAAAAACGTTCCTTCAGTTAAAAGCAGTGTTGGTCAAAAGAATGTTGGACCTATACAATCTTTGAAAAAAATATATAATTGATTGTACTGGAGGCCTCATTTGCAATTTTGTATTTTTCTTCCTTGCCCAGTGGGTAAACTTTGGAACCTTTGTTTTCTGGTCTTTATGGATTTTAAACCTTATGTATGGTTGTATGCATTTCTGTTTATATAATAGCCAATGTGTTCCATTTGTATTTTGTATTAGACCTCTGAAGAACGCGTCAGGTCTATCTCATCAGCCCTTGTGTATATTTTTATAATTTTTTATGAGGTATGAATGGGTCCGTATATAAGGTTTTAATTTGTGTTTAATAAATACATGTATGTTTGTGTATGTTTTCTAAGTGGATTTTAAATTTGGCCCTCTTTTGTTTTGGACTGACCTTTTCAGGTACTAAATTCTTTATTTTGGGTTCAGTTTTTTTCCCTCCCCTTTTCGGTGCCCCAGAAGGTCAGACCAGAACCAACGGGTTGAAATTAAATCAGATGAGTTTTTGGCTAAACATTGGGAAGAACTTCCTGACAGTTAGAGCGGTTCCTCAGTGGAACAGGCTTCCTCGGGAAGAGGTGGGCTCTCCTTCCGTGGAGGTTTTCAAACAGAGGCTAGGTGGCCACCCGACAGCAATGCCAATTCTGTGAACTGAGGCCGATCAAGAGAGGGAGGGTGGCCTCAGTGCTTAGTTCTTGTGGCCCTTTATCACACGCCCAGGGAAATGCTGATCGCCACTTTGGGGTCAGGAAGCAATTTTTCTTGAGGCCGGTTTGACTGGAGATCCTGGAGGTCTCTTTTCATCTTCTGTGCATGGAACAGGGGTCACGGGGTGGGGTTGGACTAGATGACTTCAGGAGGTTCCTTCCAACTCTTCTATGATTCTCTTTTATATTCCAATATTAATGTTTATTCCTCTCCCCCCCCCCCGAGAGACTCCTCTCTTCACAGGCAAGTGACTGAAGGCATCTTTACGCAGCCAGAGGTGACCCAAGAGAAGGGGACAGAGATGGAAGAGCAGAACCCAGAAGGACCTGGAACTGGCAGGACAGCAAGGAAAGGCCCCTGTCCCACCCAAGCTGGGATGGGTGTTGAATCCTGGGAAGGCCCAGGGCCAGGTACCTGTGATCAGCTCACTGCAGTCTCAGACGTCCATTGCCGACACTTCCGGCAGTTCCGCTACCAGGAGGCCGCTGGGCCCCGAGAGGTTTGCAGCCAGCTCCACGGACTTTGCAGCCACTGGCTGGAGCCGGAGAGGCGCACCAAGAGGCAGATCCTGGACCTGGTGATCCTGGAGCAGTTCCTGACTCTCCTGCCCCGGGAAATGCAGGGCTGGGTCCGAGGATGCGGGCCGGAGAGCAGTTCCCAGGCGGTGGCCCTGGCCGAAGGCTTCCTCCTGAGTCAGGCAGAGGAGAAGAGGCGGGCAGAACAGGTGAGGGGGATTCCCTCCAGGTACGATCCAATTCAAGCAGATAACTCCAGGTAACTCACCAGGTCTGCTGATGAAAGGGTGCAGAGTCTGGGAGTGGGGGCAGCTGTCAACCAAATAGCACCTTTGTGATTGGGGAAATTAGCCTTATTATAGAATGCGAGGGGCAAGTGGAATATATATGTATATGTATCGCACACACACACACTCTGAAATACGCCAGGCAGGATGTTCAAGCAGTAAGGTTTTAGTGAAAAACAAAATGAAAAGAAATGGAACGAGTAAATTTACACACAAAAACACTCTTTAAGCATGTGTGCAAAGCTAAATAAGAACATCCCTGCTGTTTCAGATGTGGGCACCATCCGTGGAGAAAGAAGAGACATTCCCTGAGGGGGGAAAAGCTTCCTTGGAGCAAGGGCAGAGAGCACAGGCCGTGGAGCGTGCCCCAGATGCCCTCTCCTCTGGTAAGGACTCTTTGTGCCTGGATACGATTGGGGCCAGTGTTCCCTCTAAGCTGTGATAGCGTGAGCCGGCTCACCGTTTTCTATCCTCCGGCTCGCACGTTTTTGCTTCGCTCAGGAAGGAGGGCTCCAGAGCAAACTAATTGATGCAGCAGCCAAATCGCTGGCTCACAACTTTAATGCCGGTAGCTCACAAAGTAGAATTTTTGCACACCAGCCCCCACAGCTTAGGGGGAACATTGATTGGGGCATTGATTGGGATTTCACGGGCAGAGTCTTCCGGTCCGGAGAAGAAAATTAAAGGCTTCTTCACGCAACACAGAGTTAATTTGCGGCACTCCGTGTCCCACTAACTGTGATTCTTCTCAAAGGGGACTAGACAGATTCATTGAAGGCAATTCCTCCCGTTAGTTAAAATAACCACATCTCACCTCCCTCCCATAAGAGGAACTGAAGGTAGCTTAAAGAGAAAAGGTCGACAAACCTGGGCAGAGCTCTTCAATCAGGTGGATAAAGGGAGCCTCCACCTTCTGGGGCAGCAGAGCTCTGAAAACCAGTTCCTGGGGGCCAATATTCATGGGAAGATTTGACTTCTGTGCCCATACTTATAGGGTCATCTGGGGGCCGCTGTGGGGAACAGGATGCCGGAATGGATACGGCAGTCTGTGGACTGGCACCCCCAGGTGGTTTGGGGAGGGGTTTGGGGAAGACGTGATGCCATGTTGATGTTGGGTCTGTTTTAAAACCTGGTTGTGACGTTAGCATGCCAAGAGACGCTCTGAAAACTCATTGCTATTGCCCGGGAGATTCCAGGTGTGCTCCGGTCACGTATGGGCTTTGGGCCTAAGGCGAGAGTGATAGGTCAAGGGAAGTCCGTTCCACCCCCCCCCTCTTCTTCTCCCCCCAGGCCAGGCAGAGGTCTCAGAGAAGCCTGAAATATGTTGACGGCATTTCTCTTCCCAGAGGCTCATGGGTACACCCGGTTCTTTTGCCTCTCCCAGAATGGAGTAAAAAGTGTTCAAAAAGTCATTGAGTGTACGTGGGGCAAGGTTTCACAAACAAGGGGAGGGGGTGTGTGGAGCAGGGAACAAGCAAGCAAACGCCCTTCCTTCCTCCTTTGTCTCAGGAACAGACAGGGAAGAGATGCTGCTGAGCCGCCGTCTTCTCAGAGGTGTGGAAACGGCTGCCGTACCTCCAGTCCAGGTAGGAGAGATGAGCGGTTGGGGGGAGACAGCCTGGGTCCCTCTTCCCTTCTCTGGGGGCCTTCTGCTCCTGCAGTTTCTTCAAGGTGTCCAGGCGAGAGATCCTCTGAATGCTGTTCCCTTGACCCATCCCAAACCTGCCCCCTCCCAGACTGCTCCCTTCCCGTGTGCCATCTCTGCCTGGCCTGACCTCTGACGAGGGAACCTGCTTTTTCCGTCAGGGTCCCTTTTCCTTCAAGGAGGTGTCCGTCGATTTCACGGAGGCAGAATGGGCCCTGCTGGATCCGGGACAAAGAGCTCTCTACAGGGAAGTCATGCTGGAGAACTACGGGAATGTGGCCTTTCTGGGTAAGGATTCTTTCCTAAGTCCCAAAAGGTGATTTTCTGCCATTGTGAGGAGGAGGTATTAATCAAAACGTTGACTAGCAGTACATCGTTTTGAGGCCCGTCCTGCTTCTTGGGGCGGGGCTGGGGCTCACTGGCAGAGGATCTTCTTGGCCTGCAGAAGGTCCCTGGTTCGATCCCCAGAATTCTCAATTAAAAGGAGCAGGTAGGAGGTGACGTGGAAGACCTCTGCCGGAGTCCCTGGACTGAGTAGGCAATACTGACTTCAGTGGCCCAAGGCCCGCTTCAGTATAACTCCGCTTCCTGTGTTGTTCCCGTGTGTGTCCTTGCCCAGGGGCCACTGAGGCCAGTGTTGTGGCCCTCACCCAAGCCAGAGAAGGTGTCCCCTGGCCTGAGGTAAAGATGGAGATGAGAGGCCCTCAGGAAGACTCTGGAAGGGGCCAGATCCAAACTTCTCCGTTACCTGCCTTTACAACACACCCTTCCCCTTGGATGGGATTACCAACATGCACTCTGCCTGTGATCAGGAAATGATCCTGTCGAGGACCGAAGACCGAGTCCCCCCGCATCGCCTCTCTTTGTACCCAAGCGGCACCCGGTTCAGTGGGCTCACCAGGAGAGGGCAGACAAGTAAAGCAGGCCCCTTTTAAAACATATATCAAGGTTTATTAAGGATTTAAAAATAGGACATCACAAAACAGTGCAGTTTATGCAGCTCAGCAACAGAAAACACCGGAAAGCTTCCTGTCCTATCTAAAACATGAACTACCTGTTATTAAATGCCACTTCTTGTTGCAGCAGAGGTATTCCAGTTGTAGCCTAAGTTACTCTACATAAAAACGATTACTCGAGATGAAACAAGAAAACATAAAGGTGGACTAGCCTGGCGTGAGGATAAAGTCAGCCTGGCTTCCCTCTGCTCTAGGCCTGTATTACACCTTCTGCCTCTCTGTGGCCAGGTGGTCCTAATGACCCAATCAAGGGTCCCGCTTGACGGAACTTTCCAGAGGCTGCCAGCACCCCCCTAATCCCCCCTCCCTCCTGGCGACAGGACAGGACGCAGGTTCTCAACATGAACCGCTGACCACATTCTGGAGTCTGGCCTTGAAAAAGAGAAGGATGTGAGGTGCAGGAAGACTCAAATCACGAACACCTACAAGTCGGACCGGGCCACTTACTAACCACCTTAACCCCTTGGGGGAACTAGGGGGCTTCGCCTCCCAGATCCGTTCCCTTTTTACTGGTTGGAACTGTGGGCTTTGATCTTGACTGTGGTTCCGTCGTTCCAGAAGGATTTTTATTCTTTCTTAAAAAAAAAATACATGATTTTTTAAAAACTGAAATATAAAAAGGAGACCACAAGATAAATTAACAGCCTAGATCAGTAAATTGATGAGAATTTTTATTCTTGAATTTCTTTCCTTCCTCATATAAGAATGAAAAATTTCCCTTTCTCCCTCCCACCAGTTTGGTGTAGTGGTTAAGTGCGCGGACACTAATCTGGGAGAGCTGGGTTTGATTCCCCACTCCTCCACTTGCACCTGCTGGATGACCTTTGGCAAGCCATAGTTCTGGCACAGCTGTCCTTGAAAAAAAGAGGAGTTTCTGTCAGAGCTCTCTCAGCCCCGCCTCCCTCCCAGGGTGTCCGTTGTGGGGAGGGGAAGGGAAAGGGGTTTGTAAGCCGCTCTGAGACTCCTTTGGGTAGTGAAGTTGTTGTTGTTCAGTCGCACAGTCGAGTCCGACTCTTTGCGACCCCATGGACCAGTTTACGCCAGGCCCTCCTGTCTTCCGCTGTCCGCTGAAGTTTGCTCAATTTCATGTTCGTTGCATCGATGACACTGTCTAACCATCTCATCCTTTGCCGTCCCCTTCTTCTTTGACCTTCAATCTTTCCCAGCATCAGGGTCTTCTCCAGTGAGTGCTCCCTTCTCATTTGGTGGCCAAAGTATTTGAGCTTCAGCTTCAGTATCTGGCCTTCCAGGGAACAGTCAGGGTTGATTTCTTTTAGGATTGACTGATTTGATCTCCTGGCAGTCCAAGGGACTCTCAAGAGTCTTCTCCAGCACCATAGTTCAAAAGAATCTATTCTTCGGTGCTCGGCCTTCCTTATAGTCCAACTCTCGCAGCCATACATTACTACGGGGAATACCATTGCTTTGACCATGCGGACTTTTGTTGGCAAGGTGATGTCTCTGCTTTTTATCATGCTGTTTAGGTTTGCCATCGCTTTCCTCCCAAGGAGCAGGCGTCTTTTAATTTCATGGCTGCAGTCACCATCTGCAGTGATCTGGGATCCTAGGAATGTGAAGTCTGTCACTACTTCTACGACTTCTCCTTCTATTTGCCAAGGAGTGATGGGGCCAGATGCCATGATCTTAGTTTTTTTGATGTTGAGCTTCAAGCCCACTTTTGCGCTCTCCTCTTTCACCCTGAGCAAGAGGCTCTTTAGGTCCTCTTCACTTTCTGCCATCAGAGTGGTATCATCTGCATATCTGAGGTTATTGATCTTTTCCCCAGCAATCTTAACTCCGGCTTGTGATTCATCCAGGCCAGCATTTCGCATGATGTACTCTGCATATAAGTTAAATAAGCAAGGTGACAATATACATCCTTGCCGTACTCCTTTCCCTATGCTAAACCAATCAGTTGTTCCATATCCGGTTCTAACTGTTGCTTCTTGACCCTTATACAGGTTTCTCAGAAGACATGTTAGGTGGTCCGGTACTCCCATCTCTTTAAGAACCTGCCATAATTTATTGTGATCCACACAATCAAAGGCTTTAGCATAGTCAATGAAGCAGAAGTAGATGTTTTTCTGGTACTCTCTTGCTTTCTCCATAATCCAGCGAATGTTGGCAATTTGATCTCTAGTTCCTCTACCTCTTCGAAACCCAGCTTGTACTTCTGGCAGTTCTCTATCCACGTACTGTTGGAGCCTAGCTTGTAGGATTTTGAGCATGACCTTGCTAGCATGTGAAATGAGTGCAATTGTGCGATAGTTTGAACACTCCTTGACATTGCCCTTCTTTGGAATTGGAATGTACACTGACCTTTTCCAATCCTGTGGCCACTGTTGTGTTTTCCAAATTTGTTGGCAAATTGAGTGCAGCACTTTAACAGCATCTTCTTTTAAGACTTTGAATAACTCAGCTGGGATACCATCACCTCCACTAGCTTTGTTGTTAGTAATGCTTTCTAAGGCCCATTTAACTTCGCTTTCCAGGATGTCTGGCTCGAGGTCAGTGATTATACCGTCGTGGTTGTCAAGGACATCGAGGTCCTTCTTGTACAGTTCTTCTGTGTATTCTTGCCATCTTTTCCTAATCTCTTCTGCTTCTGTTAGGTCCCTACTGTTTTTGTCCTTTATCATGGCCAGCTTTGCATGGAACGTTCCCTTGATTTCTCCAATTTTCTTGAACAGATCTCTAGTCCTTCCCAATCTATTGTTTTCCTCTATTACTTTGCATTGTTCATTCAGGAAAGCCTCCTTATCTCTCCTTGCTGTTCTCTGGAAATCTGCATTCAGTTGGGCAAATCTTTCCTTTTCACCGTTGCCTTTAGCTTTCCTTCTTTCCTCTGCTATGTGTAAAGCCTCATCAGACAGCCACTTTGCTTTCTTGCATTTCTTTTTCTTTGGGATGGCGGTGATTGCTGCCTCCTTTACAATGTCATGGACCTCTGTCCATAGTTCTTCAGGCACTCTGTCTATCAAATCTAGTCCCTTAAACCTATTCTTCACCTCTACTGTATATTCATTGGGGATGCGATCTAGGTCAAATCTGAATGGCCTTGTGTTTTTCCCAACTTTCTTCAATTTAAGTCTGAATTTTGCAATGAGTAGCTCATGATCTGAGCCACAGTCTGCTCCAGGTCTTGTTTTTACTGACTGGATAGAGCTTCTCCATCTTTGACTGCAAATTATATAGTCAATCTGATTTCGGTGTTGCCCATCTGGTGATGTCCATGTGTAGAGACGCCTCTTAGGTTGTTGGAAAAGGGTGTTCGCTATGACCAGCGTGTTCTCTTGACAAAACTCTGTTAGCCTTTGCCCTGCTTCATTTTGTTCTCCAAGGCCAAACTTGTCTGTTATTCCGGTTACCTTTTGATTTCCTACTTTAGCATTCCAGTCCCCTATGATGATTAGGACATCATTTTTTGGTGTTAGTTCTATGAACTGTTGTAGGTCTTCATAGAACTGGCCCACTTCAGCCTCTTCTGCAGCAGTGGTTGGGGCATAGACTTGGATTACTGTGATATTGAATGGTTTGCCTTGGATTCGGACTGAGATCATTCTGTCATTTTTGAGATTGTATCCCAATACTGCCTTTCTCACTCTCTTGTTGACTATAAAGGCCACACCATTTTTTCTACGGGATTCCTGGCCACAGTAGTAGATATAATGGTCTTCTGAGTTAAATTCACCCATTCCTGTCCACTTTAGTTCACTGATTCCCAAGATGTCGATGTTCATTCTTGCCATCTCATTTTTGACCACGTCAAGCTTACCTTGATTCATAGATCTTACATTCCAGGTTCCTATGCAGTTGTCAGAAGTCCTAACTTAGTCAGCAAACACCAGACCTTATGATGCAAGCAAGGTTAGCATTTATTAAGCTGCAATAGATAGATCACTGGTACAGGTATCTTGTTCAGAATGACTTGGTTACAGAAAGCAAGCGGTTATACAGGGAAGGGGGTGAATGGGGACCCCCTTCTCCGACTACATGAATAACATGCACCTGGGAAATCGAAAGTCACTAAGCTAATGAATTTCCCATCGCCCCATTGCTACCCACAGCTGCTACATCTATGCCAGCGATAGGGAAGCAGGCAGCCTGACTTGCCAAGGTCAGAACGTCTAGGCTGCCAGAGATAATAGCAATAAAAGCCACATTCCATTCTCACACCCGAGGTGTAAATCAGCAACTCCCCGGATTCCAACCTCCCGCCTGTCACGCCACCAAGGCGCCTGTAGCCCACCTCCCTCCCTTCAATTCATAGCCCACCGTCCTCCCTTCCAACCATCATGGCAGGGCTACCTGACATGCAGCCCCCTCGAAAATAGTCCTACCCCTTCGGTTTATGGGGGTACAACTTGTGAAATGCTTTGACAAGTCGGGGGCCAGAACATTTTCCGCCCGAACCCACTCCCTCTGCTCCGGCCCAAAGTCAATCCATTCAACCAGGTAAAACAAGCGATTGCGAGAGATTTTAGAGTCCAGAATTTGCGATACTTCGTAGTGAGGTTCCCCTCCCACCAGCAGCGGAGGAGGGGTCGGCCGTTGCGGTCTCCAGCTGTTCTCCTCAGGCGCTTTGCGTAGAAGCCTCACATGAAAAACAGGATGAACAGACTTTAGAGATTTAGGCAAGGCAAGTTCAACAGTCACATCGTTAATAACTCTTATGATCTCAAACGGCCCAACATACTTCCAACCAAGTTTGCGACTCGGCTGGATGCGACGCAAATGTTGGGTGGATAAGTAAGCAAACTCCCCGCACTTCGGAATCCACGCCAGGTTACGTTTCTTATCCGCCTGGAGTTTGTATGCAGCCTTAGCCTCCTCCAGAGTTTTAGCCAAGGAGCCCCACGCCTCCTGCAGTTGTTTGCACCAGTCTCCAGCGTCTCCCGCCGGGAGGCCGGGAGAAGTCAAAAAGGGCAAAGGCGGGGCATCATATCCATGTACTGCCTTAAACGGGGACATCCCCGTCGACGAGTGCTGAGTATTATTATAACAAAACTCAGCCAAAGGCAGGAGAGAATGCCAATTGTCCTGCTGAAAGTTAGAAAAACACCGCAGGTATTGTTCCAGAGTCTGATTCACACGTTCGGTCTGCCCATCCGATTCGGGATGGTAGGCACTGCTTACCCCCTCTCTACTCCAAGCAATGACATAAGTTCGGTCCAGAACTTAGAAACAAATTGAACCCCTCTGTCCGAGATCACCTTGGCAGGCAAGGTGTGGAGTCTCACAACGTGTTGCAAGAAAGCAGAGGCTAATTTTCTAGCCGAGGGAATGGAGGCAAACGGAACGAAATGCGCCTGTTTAGTAAATAAGTCTACAATCAATCACCTCCCCATGGCCGAGCCGGGGTGGGGAGAGGGTGTAGGGCACCTGGGGGTTTACCGGGCCGAGGTTTACTCATCAAGCACGTTTGGCAGGCTGACGTGAAGAGAGACATATCTTTTCGTAGGCCCGGCCACCAAAATTGTCTCTGCAGAAGCTGGATGGATTTCACAAACCCCGTGTGACCAGCCAGTTTAGATCCATGCGCCCATCCCATTACCTCCCCCTGAGAGACCGTGGGACAAAGAGCTTGCCATTTTTAGTCCAGCAGTCATGTTCATCTTTGGACATTCCTTCCTCCCCCTCCACCTCCTCCCTATCCGCTTGCGAGAGTTCCGTAGAAAATCTCACCACCCATTCATTTGGGGGAGGATCTGCCGGTGGGGGGAACGACTGGCCTGCCTCCGAGTGGTCACCGCTCCTCCCAACTGGGAGGGAGTAAAAATCGAGTCACGAATCTCCTCCCTTTTGCTGTCGTGTTGAGGGAGGCGTGAGAGGGCATCGGCCAGTGAGTTGGACTTCCCCGGGAAATGGTGCAGTGTGAAATTGAACTTGGAGAAGAAATCAGCCCAGCGGAGCTGTTTGGCGTTCAAGGAACGGGGGGAGCGGAGCAGCTCGAGGTTTTTGTGATCAGTCCAGACCTCGAACGGGACTCGCGCCCCTCCAACCAGTGGCGCCAGGTAGACAACGCTAAGCGGATCGATCCCGCTTCTTTTTCCCACACGGACCAATTCCGTTCAGTATCGTTAAATTTTTTGGAAACATAAGCAAGGGGGTGCAACTTGCCATCCTCCCCTCCTGCAGGATCGCCCCCCATTGCAACGTCGGAGGCGTCAACTTGAACAATGAATTTTTTAAGTTCATTCGGGTGGGCCAATACGGGTTCCGACGTGAAAAGGGCTTTCAATTTGTCGAACGCTTGCTGGCACTCTGGCGACCAATCTAGTTTGGCCCCGGGCCGAGTGCATTCGGGTGGCTTCCCTTTGGTTCTCAGTAAGTCAGTTAAGGGAAGGGCCACCTGGGCAAAGTTCGAAAGGAACGATCTATAGAAGTTCGCGAATCCGAGGAACCCCTGAAGTTGCCTCCTCGTTTTCGGAGGCTCCCACCCCACGACATCCTTGACTTTGTCAGGGTCCATCTCAATCCCTTTCTGAGAGATGCGGTAGCCGAGAAAAGGGATCTCCGTTTTGTGAAATTCACACTTGGACAGTTTGGCAAACAGTTTATGCTTGTGCAACGTTTGTAATACCTCCCGCACCAGTTTCACATGTGATTTACGGTCGGGGGAATACAAAAGAATGTCATCAAGGTAAACAAGGACCCCCTTGAACAAGTACTTGTGTAACACCTCGTTAATCAAATTCATGAAGACTCCAGGTGCCCCCTGGAGTCCAAATGGCATGACCAAGTATTCAAACTGGCCGAGGGGGTGTTGAACGCCGTTTTAAATTCATCTCCCTCCCGTATGCGGACTCTGAAATAGGCATCCCGGAGGTCAAGCTTAGAGAAGATTTTCCCCCCAGCCACAGCCGCTAGTAAGTCTTTTATAAGGGGCATGGGGTAAGCGTTTGTGTTTGATACTGCATTCAACCCGCGGTAGTCAGTACAAAGCCGCAATCCCCCATCCTTCTTTTTCCGGAAAAGCACTGGAGCCGCAAACGGGGAGGATGCCGGCCGTATAAAGCCCCTACTGAGGTTTTTATCGATGAACTTCCTCAGTTCCACCTTTTCCGAAGGGCTCATAGAATACAGCTTTCCCTTCGGTAATTTCTGGTTGGGTAAAATTTCAATAGCACAGTCAGAGTTTCTATGGGGGCAATTCATCGGCTTCCTCCTCTCCAAACACGGGGGCCAGGTCGTGATATTCGGGGGGAATGCCTTCCAGTTCTGCGGTGGCCACCCCCGCTGTCACTAGGAGTTTCCCCCCATTAAAGGTCCCCACTCCTTTTTCCATACGTGGGACTGACATTTATCGGAGATGAAGTTGACCTTTCCCTCCCCCACAGTACATGAGGATCGTGATCAAAGAACCATGGGCTCCCTAGGACCAAAGGAAATCGGGCTGAAGGGGTAACTACGAAAGGTCTCTCTTCCCAGTGTTGCCCGAGTCCCACCCGCAAGGGCACAGTCTCATATTTGCAAGGTTCTTTCATTGTGGACCCGTCCATTTGCGTAAAAATCAAGGGGTCAGTTAGTTTAACCACTTTCGCCCCAAGTCCCGTTAGTAGTGTGGGGTTAATAAGGTCTCTCCCACACCCAGAGTCAATGAGAGCTCGTACTCTCACATGGGTCAATAGACCCGGGTCCATTAAAGTCACCGTGAGAAAGAAAAGAGAGGGGGTTTTGCTCACCGGGAGTTGCGCCTGGGGAGGTGGGATCTGCTGTTCAGCGCTGTTTACAGCAGGTCCGTGTCGTTTCCCTGCGGCACGGTCTCGCCATCTGATGAGTCGGACGCTTCACTAAGCGGCTTGGCTTGCAGAGCCTTCGCCCCCTTCGGTTTCACCACCTGTTTTGGCGTGGATGTGTCAAACTTCTTCTTGGTTCCCTTCGGGGCTCCGGGTGCTGCAGCTGAAGACGGGCAGTTCGCGGCGAAATGGCCTCCTTCTCCGCATTTGAGGCAAAGACCTTGCTTCATTCGGAGCTCCCTTGTGCCATCCCTCTGTTTCGGGTTGGGTGCCGGGGTTTTCCCTCTCACAGTTGGCGCAGGGCCCCTGTTAGCCATCGCTGCAGCGTCGTCCAGCTTGATGGTCTTCAGGCGGTTCTCCATCGTGATGGCTGCCTGAACCCATCCGGTGAGGGTGTTCGGATCTTGGTTTCTGGTGACTTCTCGGCGGATTTCCGCGTTGAGTCCCCACTTGTAGAAATCCACGAGGTTCCCTTCCCCCGGAGTTTGGCGGCACATCTGCGGAACTCCGAGGTGTAGTCTCTCACCGATCGCGCTCCCTGTTTGAGGCTTCGGATCGTTGCCTTCGCTGCTTTGGTGGAGTGCACATCCTCAAATTGCTCTTTCATGGCCCACATGAAAGAGTCGATCTCTCTCAGCTCACGCCCGTCGACTTGATGAAGCCCCACATACCAGTCAGCAGCCGCTCCCTTCAGGTGGGCTGCTATGACATCGACCATCCGCTCTTCCCTCTGGAACAGATGGCCCCAGGTCTCGATAAACTTTTCGGCTCGCACCAGGAAGAATGGGAATTTCTCGGGGTCTCCATCGAAGTCAGCGTCCAGAAGTTCTGTGGGCTTGGGTGGCAAGAACCCCCAAGGACGAGGGGGTGGTTGCCCCGGCGGCCCCTGCGGTCCTGGCCCCGCTGGTTGATCCACCGGCCCGGCTGGCACGTTCCCCTGGCCTTGGTCCGGCACCGGCCGTTGATCAGGAGGGACCTGGGCTGGTGGTTCCTCACGCCTTTGCCGCTCGCGTTCTTCCCGGATACCCTCTGCGATCATCTGTGGGATGCGTGCGAGGGATTCGTCTAGGAAGCGCATCAGGCGGTCTTGGCTGGGTTCTTCAGTCCATCTCCTCCTCACCACGGCGCCTTCCAGGGTATCGGAATCGCGGCCAGTCTCCTCCAAGGCTTCCGCCGTGATTAGTTTCCGGACCGACCTTTCGGGGTGGCTCACCCCCATGGAAGCTCTCGGGGTCCCGAACCACGCTTCGTGGGTTTCAGCCAGGGGTTTCACCCAGTCACGTCTGCGTCCAACTCGGGTGGTCACCCCCCATAGGCTGCCCCATAAGGATCTCCGTAAGGCCCTCCAAAGTCGTACTCCAGACCCCAGTGTCTCGGTACGTGTGTGTCTGGGGTCTCTCGGGGTGCGTCTTTCCCGGGAGGTCTCTTCTCCTTTTCCTCTTCTTCAATTGGGATAGTGTCTTCTTCTCCGCCACTCATTTTGGAGCTGCGGGTTTAGGACCAGTCCCAAAAGTAATTGATGATTTCTGAACAAACTGTCAGAAGTCCTAACTTAGTCAGCAAACACCAGACCTTATGATGCAAGCAAGGTTAGCATTTATTAAGCTGCAATAGATAGATCACTGGTACAGGTATCTTGTTCAGAATGACTTGGTTACAGAAAGCAAGCGGTTATACAGGGAAGGGGGTGAATGGGGACCCCCCTTCTCCGACTACATGAATAACATGCACCTGGGAAATCGAAAGTCACTAAGCTAATGAATTTCCCATCGCCCCATTGCTACCCACAGCTGCTACATCTATGCCAGCGATAGGGAAGCAGGCAGCCTGACTTGCCAAGGTCAGAACGTCTAGGCTGCCAGAGATAATAGCAATAAAAGCCACATTCCATTCTCACACCCGAGGTGTAAATCAGCAACTCCCCGGATTCCAACCTCCCGCCTGTCACGCCACCAAGGCGCCTGTAGCCCACCTCCCTCCCTTCAATTCATAGCCCACCGCCCTCCCTTCCAACCATCATGGCAGGGCTACCTGACAGCAGTATTGTTCTTTGCAGCATCGGACTTTCCTTTCACCGTCAGACACATCCACAACTGAGCGTCCTTTCGGCTTTGGCCCAGCCGCTTCACTCTTTCTGGGGTTACTCGTACTTGTCCTCTGCTCTTCCCCAGTAGCATATTGGACACCTTCCGACCTGAGGGGCTCATCTTCCGGCGTCATATCTTTTAGCCTTTTGTCACTGTCCATGGGGTTTTCTTGGCAAAGATACTGGAGTGGGTTGCCATTTCCTTCTCCAGGGGATCACTCTTGGTCTGAGTTCTCTGCTGTGGCCTGTCCGTCCTGGGTGGCCCTCCACGGCATAGCCCACAGCCTCATCGAACCACGCAAGCCCCCTCGCCACGACAAGGCAGTGATCCATGAGGGAGGGGTAGTGAAGGGCAGGGTAGAAATCCAATCTCCTCCTCCTCTTCTTCCTCTTCCTCCTCCTCTTCTTATTTTATTTATTTATTTATCATTAGATTTATACCAGGGCTCAGGACGGCGAACAGGAGGCCACAAGCCATACATTGCCGACAACACATAGGGCAATGACATATAAAATACATAAGAACACTAAAATGAACAAACAATAAAACCATTATAACACCGACAAACAGAACAAGTAAACTGAATTAACTCAATTCTTCTCTCTCCCTCTCTGCAAAAGATGGTAGAAGTACAAGAGAGACTTTGGTGGAGACAGACAATGGCCTTGCATCCAAAGAAAGGCTGGAGAGTTCCTCAAGAGGCTCCCAAGAGCATATTTCCTTCCCAGAGGAGCTGGCGGAGAGTGAGTATCCTTCACGGTTACATCAAGGGAACAGGGAAGAAATAGCCATGAGGGGATTTCTGATTCTCTTCTGAGCAACATTTGATTTGGGACAATCATGTAGCATGCTGGGTAAGGAGGGAGAGAGGGAGGCCTTCTGGGAGCCTTAAATCCAGAACCTCAAGAGCTCCTTCTGGGCCAGAGCTCAGCTGTGGCTCTTGAGGGGGTGAAGCATCCTTAAATACTACATAATCTCTAGATGGGTAGAGGGGTGGTGAAGATCAGTCGAGACGGATGAGGCCAAAGGGCCTTCAGTCCTTCGCTCCTGCAGTCGCATAGACGCCTTTGGACCTTAGGAGCCTTTCCCAGGTTCTAACAGGATCTCGCTGTTTATTCCTGCAGAGGATGATCAGAGGAATGAGGAGGGTGAGGAACTTCATCCACAAACGCCAGATAAAGTTAAAAAGGAAGACCTGAAAGAAAATGTCAGGAATCGAAGCAGAACTAAGAGCAAGAAAGGAGGCAGTATGGTTGAGAAGAGGGATAGAAAACAGCACAATGTACATTTTCCAACGGACAAGATAATGAAGCCAAGTAAACGAATCCAGTGTGGAAAATACTTCAGAAATAGATCACAGCTCCTTGTGCACCAAAGAACACACAGAGGGGAGAAACCTTTTGAATGCTC
>JAPDNY010000002.1:4005519-4026453 GCA_029375565.1 Gekko gecko | reverse complement strand
GTGTCAGAAGTCCTAACTTAGTCAGCAAAACACCAGGCCTTGTGATGCAAGCAAGGTTAGCGTTTATTAAGCTGCAATAGATAGATCACTGGAACAGGTATCTTGTTCAGAATGACTTGGTTACAGAAAGCAAGCGGTTATACAGGGAAGGGGGTGAATGGGGACCCCCCTTCTTCCATACAATGAATAACATGCGACTGGGAAATCGAAAGTTACTAAGCTAATGAAATTCCCACCGCCCCCATTATTCACAGCTGCTACATCTATGCCAGCGATAGGGAAGCGCGCAGCCTGACTTGCCAAGGTCAGAATGTCTAGGCTGCAAGAGATAATGGTAATAGAAGCCACATTCCATTCTCACACCCGAGGTGTAAATCAACAACTCCCCGGATTCCAACCTCCCGCCTGTCACGCCACCAAGGCGCCTAGAGCCCACCTCTCTCCCTTCCATCCATCATGGCAGGGCTACCTGACATGCAGCCCCTCGAAAATAGTCCTACCCCTTTGGTTTATGGGGGTACAACTTGTGAAACGCTTTGACAAGCCGGGGGGCCAGAACATTTTCCGCCCGCACCCACTCCCTCTGCTCCGGCCCAAAGTCAATCCATTCAACCAGGTAAAACAAGCGATTGCGAGAGATTTTAGAGTCCAGAATTTGCGATACTTCGTAGTGAGGTTCCCCCCCCACCAGCAGTGGAGGAGGGGTCGGCCGTTGCGGTCTCCATCTGTTCTCTTCAGGCGCTTGGCGTAGAAGCCTCACATGAAAAACAGGATGAATAGACCTTAGAGACTTAGGCAAGGCAAGTTCAACAGTCACATTGTTAATCACTCTCACAATCTCAAAAGGACCAACATATTTCCAACCGAGTTTGCGACTTGGCTGAAGTCGACGCAAATGTTGGGTGGATAAGTAAGCAAACTCTCCACATTTCGGAACCCAAGCAAGGCTACGTTTTTTATCCGCTTGGAGTTTGTATGCAGCCTTAGCCTCCTCCAGAGTTTTGGCCAACGAGCCCCACGCCTCCTGCAGTTGTTTGCACCAGTCTCCAGCGTCTCCCGCCGGGAGGTCGGGAGAAGTCAAAAATGGCAAAGGCGGGGCGTCATATCCATGTACCGCTTTAAACGGGGACATCCCCGTCGATGAGTGCTGAGTGTTATTGTAACAGAACTCAGCCAAAGGCAAAAGAGAATGCCAATTGTCCTGCTGAAAGTTAGAAAAACACCGAAGGTATTGTTCCAGAGTCTGATTTACACGTTCGGTCTGCCCATCCGATTCAGGGTGGTATGCACTGCTCACCCCCCTCTCCACCCCAAGCAGTGACATAAGTTCGCTCCAGAACCTCGAAACGAATTGAACCCCCCTGTCCGAGATCACCTTAGCAGGTAAGGTGTGGAGTCTCACAACGTGTTGCAAGAAAGCAGAGGCCAATTTCTTAGCAGAGGGGATGGAGGCAAACGGAACGAAATGCGCCTGTTTAGTAAACAGGTCGACTATCACCCATATGACGGTTTTCCCCCGCTAGGGGGTAGATCCGTAATAAAGTCCATAGAGATCACTTCCCAAGGCCGAGCCGGGGTAGGGAGAGGTTGTAGGGCACCTGGGGGTTTACCGGGCCGAGGTTTACTCATCAAGCACGTTTGACAGGCTGACGTGAAGAGAGAAATATCTTTACGTAGTCCCGGCCACCAAAATTGCCGTTGCAGCAGCTGGAGAGATTTTACAAACCCCGTGTGTCCCGCCAGCCTAGATCCGTGCGCCCAGCCCATCACCTCCCCCTGAGAGACCGTGGGACAAAAAGTTTGTTATTTTTAGTCCAGCCGCCATGCGCATCCCTAGACATTCCTTCTTCCCCCGCCACCTCCTCCCTGTCCGCGTCCGACAGTTCTGTGGAGAATTTCACCGCCCATTCATTTGGGGGAGGATCTGGCGGTGGGGGGGGAATGTTTGGCCTGCCTCCGAGTGGTTACTGCTCCTCCCAACTGGGAAGGAGTGAAAATCGAGTCACGAATCTCCTCCCTTTTGCTGTCGTGTTGAGGGAGGCGTGACAGTGCATCGGCCAGCGAGTTAGATGTCCCCGGGAAGTGGTGCAGTGTGAAATTGAACTTGGAGAAGAAATCAGCCCAGCGGAGCTGTTTGGCGTTCAAGGAACGGGGGAGCGTAGTAGCTCGAGGTTTTTGTGATCAGTCCAGACCTCGAACGGGACTCGCGCCCCCTCCAGCCAATGGCGCCAGGTAGCCAACGCTAAACGGATCGATCCCGCTTCTTTTTCCCACACCGACCAATTCCGTTCGGTATCGTTAAATTTTTTGGAAACATAGGCAAGGGGGTGCAATCTGCCATCCTCCCCCTCTTGGAGGATCGCCCCCATAGCAAGGTAAACAAGGACCCCTTGAACAAGTGTTTGTGTAATACCTCGTTAATCAAGTTCATGAAGACCCCAGGGGCCCCTTGGAGCCCGAATGGCATGACTAAGTATTCAAACTGGCCGAGGGGGTGTTGAACGCCGTTTTAAACTCATCCCCCTCCCGTATGCGGACTCTGAAATAGGCATCCCGAAGGTCTAGTTTAGAGAAAATCTTCCCCCAGCCACTGCAGCCAACAAGTCTTTTATGAGGGGCATGGGGTAAGCGTTTGTGTTTGACACTGCATTCAAGCCGCGGTAGTCGGTGCATAGCCGCAAACCCCCATCCTTTTTTTTTCCGGAAAAGCACAGGAGCCGCAAGGGGGAGGATGCTGGCCGGATGAAACCCCTACTGAGGTTTTTATCAATGAACTTCCTCAGTTCTACCTTTTCCGAAGGGCTCATAGAATACAGTTTTCCCTTCGGTAATTTTTGGTTGGGCAAAATTTCAATTGCACAGTCAGAGTTTCTGTGGGGGGCAATTCATCGGCCTCCTCCTCTCCGAAAACGGGAGCCAGGTCGTGATACTCGGGAGGAATGCCTTCCAGCTCCGCGTTTGCCACCCCCGCTGTCACTAGGAGTTGCCCCCCATCGTGGGTCCCCACTCCATTTTCCATGTGTGGGACTGGCATTTCTTGGAGATGAAATTTACTTGCCCTCCCCCAGAGTACATGAGGATCGTGGTCAAAGAACCATGGGCTCCCTAGAACCAAGGGAAGCGGGCTGAAGGGGTAACCACGAAGGTCTTTCTTCCCAGTGTTGCCCGAGCCCCACCCGCAAGGGTACAGTCTCGTATTTGCATGGTTCTTTCATGGTGGACCCGTCCATTTGCGTAAAAATCAAGTGGGTCAGTTAATTTAACAACTTTCGCCCCAAGTCCCGTTATTAGTGTGGGGTTAATGAGGTCTCTCCCACACCCAGAGTCAATGAGAGCTCGTACTCTCACATGGGTCAATAGGCCCAGGTCCATAAGAGTCACCGTGAGAAAGAAAAGAGAAGGGGTTTTGCTCACCGGGAGTTGCGCCTGGGAATGTGGGACCTGCTGTTCAGCGCTGTTTACAGCAGGTCCGTGTCGTTTCCCTGCGGCACGGTCTCGCCATCTGATGAGTCGGATGCTTCACTGAGCGGCTTGGCTTGCAGAGCCTTCGCCCCCTTCGGTTTCGCCACCTGTTTTGGTGTGGAGGTGTCAAACTTCTTCTTGGCTCCCTTCGGTGCTCCGGGTGCTGCAGACGATGTCGGGCAGTTCGCGGCGAAATGGCCCCCTTCTCCGCATTTGAGGCAAAGCCCTTGCTTCATCCGGAGCTCCCTCGTGCCATCCCTCAGCTTCGGGTTCGGTGCCGGGGTTTTCCCTCTCGCAGCCGGTGCAGGGCCCCTGTTAGCCATCGCTGCGTCGTCGTCCAGTTTGTTGGTTTTCAGGCGGTTCTCCATCGTGACGGCTGCTTGAACCCATCCGGTGAGGGTGTTCGGGTCTTGATTCCTGGTGACTTCCCGGCGGATTTCCGCGTTGAGTCCCCACTTGTAGAAATCCACGAGGTTCCCTTCCCCTCGGAGTTTGGCGGCACATCTGCGGAACTCCGAGGTGTAGTCTCTCACCGATCGTGCTCCCTGTTTGAGGCTTCGGATCGTTGCCTTCGCTGCCTTGGTGGAATGCACATCCTCAAATTGCTCCTTCATGGCCCACATGAAAGAATCGATTTCTCTCAGCTCGCGCCCGTCGACTTGATGGAGTCCCACATACCAGTCAGCAGCCGCTCCCTTTAGGTGGGCTGCTATGACATCGACCATCCGCTCTTCCCGCTGGAATAGGTGGCCCCAGGTCTCGATAAACCTCTCGGCTCGCACCAGGAAGAATGGGAATTTCTCGGGGTCTCCATCAAAATCAGCGTTCAGAAGTTCTGCAGGCTTGGGCGGCAAGAACCCCCAAGGACAAGGGGGTGGTTGCCCCGGCGGCCCCTGCGGTCCTGGCCCCGCTGGTTGATCCACCGGGCCGGCTGGTACGTTTCCCTGGTCTTGGTCCGGCACCGGCCGTTGATCAGGAGGGACCTGGGCTGGTGGTTCCTCGCGCCTTTGCTGCTCACGCTCTTCCCGGATGCCCTCTGCGATCATCTGTGGGATGCGTGCGAGGGATTCGTCTAGGAATCGCATCAGGCGGTCTTGGCTCGGTTCTTCAGTCCATCTCCTCCTCACCACGGCGCCTTCCAGGGTATCGGAGTCGCGGCCAGTCTCTTCCAGGGCTTCTGCCGTGATTAGTTTCCGGACCGACCTCTCGGGGTGGCTCATCCCCATGGAAGCTCTCGGGGTCCCGAACCACGCTTCGTGGGTGTCAGCCAGGGGTTTCACCCAGTCACGTCTACGTCCAACTCGGGTGGTCACCCCCATAGGCTGCCCCATAGGGGTCTCCGTAAGGCCCTCCAAAGTCGTATTCCAGACCCCAGTGTCTCGGCACGTGTGTGTCTGGGGTCTCTCGGGGTACGTCTTTCCCGGGAGGTTTCTTATCCTTTTCATCTTCTTCAATTGGGAGAGTGTCTTCTTCTCCACCACTCATTTTTGGAGTTGCGGGTTTAGGACCAGTCCCAAAAGTAATTGATGATTCTGAACAAACTGTCAGAAGTCCTAACTTAGTCAGCAAAACACCAGGCCTTGTGATGCAAGCAAGGTTAGCGTTTATTAAGCTGCAATAGATAGATCACTGGAACAGGTATCTTGTTCAGAATGACTTGGTTACAGAAAGCAAGCGGTTATACAGGGAAGGGGGTGAATGGGGACCCCCCTTCTTCCATACAATGAATAACATGCGACTGGGAAATCGAAAGTTACTAAGCTAATGAAATTCCCACCGCCCCCATTATTCACAGCTGCTACATCTATGCCAGTGATAGGGAAGCGCGCAGCCTGACTTGCCAAGGTCAGAATGTCTAGGCTGCAAGAGATAATGGTAATAGAAGCCACATTCCATTCTCACACCCGAGGTGTAAATCAACAACTCCCTGGATTCCAACCTCCCGCCTGTCACGCCACCAAGGCGCCTAGAGCCCACCTCCCTCCCTTCCATCCATCATGGCAGGGCTACCTGACACTGTGAGGCCTTTGCGAGCTACTTTGCAGAAAAAGTCCTGTCACTCTGCCATGACCTTCATATGGCAGTTGAGACAGTAAGTGAACTCGAGGCTCCGTGCACGTCTTCTAGTCAGGTTATGGATTATTTCAATCCATTCAGCCTGGAGGAAGTTGACAAACTGGTCTTAACTGTACACCCTACCACGTGCTGCCTTGACCTGTGCCTATCATGGCTAAGTAAAGCTGGCCGTGATGGGTTTTGAGAAGCCCTAAGGGAGATTATCAACAAGTTCCTTTTGGAGGGACAGTTCCCTAGGGCATTCAAGGAAGCTGTGGTTCATCCCCTCCTGAAAAAGCCATCTGGATTTGGCTGAATTGACTAATTACTGGCCAGTCTCCAATCTGCCCTATTTGGGCAAAATAATTGAGAGGGCCATGGCAATTCAGCTACAGAGCAATCCTTTCCAGTCCAGTTTTCACCCAGGCCACTGGATGGAGATGGCACTGGTCGCCCTCATGGATGACCTCCAGAGGCATCTGGATCAGGGTGGATTGGCAGTGATGTTGCTATTGGACCTGGTGGCGTCATTTGACATGGTTAACCATCAGTTACTGATCCACCGCCTCGCCGACACTGGAGTCCAGGGGCCTGCCTTACAATGGCTGGCTTCCTTCCTTCAGGGTCAGGGACAAAGGGTGGTGCTAGGGGAGCAGCTATCCCAAAGGCACCCACTGATTTCTGGAGTGCCCCAAGGGGCGGTGCTGTCCCCAATGTTATTTAACATCTACATGCACCCCCTTGTCCAGATTGCCCAGGTCGGCTGGAGGCATGGGCTGGGATGTCACCAGTATGCGGCTGACACCCAGCTCTATCTGTTGTTGGGCAGCCAGTCTGACTCTACACCGGAAAACCGGGCGTTGCAAGCTGTGGCAGGTTGGCTCAGACTGAGCTAACTGAAATTGAATCCGATAAAAACAGAGGTCCTGTGCCTGAACCAGGGTGGCCTGAGTGTAGGGATCCTACTTCTGACCTTCGATGGGGCACCATTGGTGCCAATGCCAAAGGTTAGGAGCTTCAGAGTGCTCCTGGATGCCTCACTAACAATGGAGGTCCAGGCAGCAGCCACTGCCAAATCAGCCTTTTACCACCTCCAGCTGATTAGGCAGTTGGTTCCTTCCTCGAATGCAATGACTTGGCAACAGTGATCCATGTGATGGTCACCTTGAGATTGGACTACTGTAATGCTCCCTACATGGGGCTGCCCTTGACCCAAATCCAGAAGCTACAGCTAGTGCAAAATGCTGTGGCCAGGCTTCTGATGGGCCTCCCTATGCAGGAGCACATCTAGCCTGTGTTGAAAGTACTACACTGGCTGCCTATAGCATACCGAATTCACTTCAAGGAGCTGGTACTTACCTTTAAAGCCCTTTAAGGTTAGGGGCCCACATACCTGAGTGAACGCCTTTCCCCACACGTTCCCCAGAGAGCACTGCACTCAGGGTCACAAAATCGATTGGCCTCCCAGGTCCTAAAGATGCCAGGCTGGCCACAACCAGGGCCAGGGCCTTCTCAGTGGTGGCTCCGTACTGGTGGAATGAGCTCCCAAAAGAGATCAGGGCCCTCAGGACCTTTTACAGTTCCACAGGGCCTGCAAGCTCTTCCTCTAGGCCTTCAACTAAGGAGCCGCATCAAATAACTGAGAAGTGACAGTGCCCTGGTCCTTGGCCTGTGCTGTTGCATAAATATAGAGACCAAGACGAGCCAACCACTAATACAGACCATCTGATTACAAGACTAGTCTTGGTTCTGCCTTCTGTAAGCATTGTTATAAGTACCTGATCACTTACTAGCACTTTATGATAATGTAGAGTTTTATTATTTGTTTTAAGATGGTATATAATTTGTTACCCATCTGCTTAATCTCTTTGTAAGCCACCCTGAGACCGCTCAGCGGGGAGGGTGGGGTATAAATTGAATAAATAAATAATAAATAAATAAAGTTATTCACAGACTCTTTCATTTCTCAACAGTTTTCTGCACTGCATCCACAAGCATTTTCCCCCTTGTCCTCTTTCTTCCATTGCTTCCTCAACTCCTTCTAGCATGAGCTGTGCCATGTAGAATCCCACAATGTCCATCACCTCGACTTTCATCGTCTCATGTTTTAAGAGATTAATTATGTTTCTATACTTTGTGGGAGGAGCTGCGGTGGCTCAAGTGGTTAAGACACTGAACTGCAGGCTGTGGAAGGTCAGTAGTTCAGCAGTTCAAGACCCGAGAGTGCCGCATGATGGGGTGAGCTCCCGTCTCTAGTTCCAGCTCCTGCCAACCTAGCAGTTCGAAAGCAAGAAATTGCAAGTAGATAAATAGGTACCACTTCGGTGGGAAGGTAACAGCGTTCCGTGCGCCTTGGTGTTTAGTCATGCTGGCCACATGACCACGGAAATGTCTTCGGACAGCGCTGGCTCTTCGGCTTGGAAACGGAGATGAGCACCGCAACCCTAGAGTCGGATTCGACTGGCTTTCGAGCAAGGGAACCTTTACCTTTATCTTATACTTTGTGGAAGATTTCACCATATCACTTTTACTCTTAGGAACAAAGTCCTTAAAGTTCTTCATAACTAAACAGTTTCACAAAGGAAGGCAACCACTAAGAAGGCCCTTCTTTGTGAAACTACTTTAAGATCCCTCTGATCCTCCAGCCCTTGGGCATTCTAAGAAGAGCCTCATCAAAATCAGCTATAGGAAAGTTTTACAGTTGTATGGATTCTCTGAGGAAGCTGAAAGTTGGATCTGTGCCTTAAGCCCTTGCCAAGCGCTGAGCATTTATGAGGTGCCTCCTTTGTGTGACATCTTCCATGCTAAAGGAGTTGGGAGCCGATCTTGAATCTACTTCAGTTGGAAGATGCCATTCCGACGCTTCAGATAACACCAGAAAGCATACTTCTTCACCTTAGGGACTCAACGAAAGGTGAAGATCCCCTACAAAATTTAACATCACATCTACTCACAGCAGCCTCACTCACCATCGCAGCTGCTTGGAAGTCAATCGAAACACCAATGATGGAGGAATGGAGAAACAAAATATGGGAATTTTTCATCACCGACAAAATAACCAATGTACTAGACACTTCTCAAACATCATCTTGTACAACGCACTCCAGATTCGTAAAAACTTGGTTCCCATACTTACAATTCATGACAGAAAATGATCTCCTGCCACAAAGTCCAAGCTTTGCATCTTGGCTTCACCTTTAACTGATCTTTACCCCTGAATTTGTGACAACACAACACGCTAACTGACCCCGAATATTCGTGTTCATCTCCATACCAGTATATAGTACTCTCAGGCGATTCTCAAAGTGACACGTCCTTGTGGCACTGTTATTCCTTCTGTGCTGAAGCTTATGTAATCCTGTATGTCCTGTTATTCTGGTTCAAATCTACACTGTATGTTGTTTTGATGTTGAAATTCAATTGTTTGCACTCAAACTTAAATAATTTTTTTTAGAAAAAGAAAGAAGATGCCATTCCTGCATCATTCCTTTTGGGATCTATCTGAGGGCTTCAAACACGGCTGAAGCTCCTTCTACACTGCGAGCATTTATAACACTTCTTCCTGGCTAGGGTAAGATTTCTGTGGAAAGCTTTTTACAAGAGTATATATTGTTTCTATGATTTATGTGTTCTGTGGTCGTCCTTTAGCTGTGAAAGAGGGGAAGTGCTGTTTTCATGGGCTAAGCAGTTACATGGTTTATCCTTCTGTGGGTTTTTAGATATCTTCAAAAAGTGCTACTCCAATTCAATCTCTTTCCACACTCGAAGCGCGGAAAAGGTTCCCTACCCCCGTATGGGTTCTTTGATGCTGTTGAGGAAGGCCAGTTTGACTAAATCTTTTTCAACACTCTGAGCATTCAAAGGTTCCTTGATGCTGCTGAAGAGTGCAACTGATGTCGGTTCCTTGATGCTGCTGAAGAGTGCAACTGTGACTGAATCTCTTCCCACACTCTGAGCATTCAAAGGTTTTCTCCTGTGTTTGGGTTCTCTGGTGCTGTTGAAGTTTGCTACTCAACATGAATTTTTTTCCACACAATTTATTTAACAGGTTTTACTCCTGCATGGGTGCTCTGATGCACTTGAAAAAGGCCACTATGAGGATTCAAAAAGTTTGTTCCCTATGTGGAGTTTTTTATGCAGTTGAAGACTGCCACTCTGATTGAATATCATTCCACACTTTTGAGTATTCAAAAGGTTTGTCTCCTGTGTGGGTTTTTCGATGCTTTTAAATTATGCCACTGTGCCTGAATGTCTTTCCACACTAGGAGCATTCAAAAAGTTTGTCCCGTGTGGTTTTTTTGATGCTGTTGCAGAGTGTCACTTTGGCTAAATCTCTTTCCACACAATGAGCATTCGAAAGGTTTTTCCCCTGTGTGAGTTCTCTGATGCCGCTGAAGAGTAGAACTGTCAGTGAATCTCTTTCCACACTCTGAGCATTCAAAAGGTTTCTCCCCTGTGTGGGTTCTTTTATGGAATTTAAGATGGCTACTCTGACTGAATCTCTTTCCACACTCTGAGCATTCAAAAGGTTTCTCCCCTGTGTGGGTTCTCTTATGGTCTTGAAGGTGGTTACTCCGACTGAATCTCTTCCCACACTCTGAGCAATCAAAAGGTTTCTCCCCTGTGTGGGTTCTTTTATGGTCTTGAAGGTGGTTACTCCGACTGAATCTCTTCCCACACTCTGAGCATTCAAAAGGTTTCTCCCCTGTGTGAGTTCTTTGATGATACTGAAGATAGCGACTTGTACTGAATCTCTTTCCACACTCTGAGCATTCTAAAGATTTATCCTCTGTGTGGGTTCTTTGATGATACTGAAGATAACGACTCCTAGTGGAATCTCTTTCCACACTCTGAGCATTCAAAATGTTTCTCCCTTGTGTGGGTTATTATATGGTCTTGAAGATGGCTATTCCGACTGAATCTCTTTCTACACTCTGAACATTCAAAAGGTCTGTCCCCTGTGTGGGATTTCTGATGATATTGAAGACTTCCACTTGCACTGAATGTCTTTCCACACTCTGAACATTCAAATGGTTTCTCCCCGTGTGGGTTCTTTGATGATATTGAAGACTGCCACTCCCACTGAATCTCTTTCCACACTCTGAACATTCAAAAGGTTTATCCCCTGTGTGGGTTCTTTGATGATACTGAAGATAGAAACTCTTACTGAATCTCTTTCCGCACTCTGAGCATTCAAAAGATTTATCCTCTGTATGAATTCTTTGATGATATTGAAGATAGCGACTTGTACTGAATCTCTTTCCACACTCTGAGCATTCAAAAGGCTTTTCCCTTGTGTGGGTTTTTTTATGCTCTTGAAGATGGCTATTCTGACTGAATTTCTTTCCACATTCTGAACATTCAAAAGGTTTGTCCCCTGTGTGGGTTCTTTGATGATATTTAAGATGGCTACGTGTATTGAATCTTTTTCTACACACGGAGCATTCAAACGGTTTATCCCCTGTGTGGGTTCTTTTATGCACTTGAAGACTGCCATTATATCTGAATCTCTTACCACACTCTGAGCAGTCAAAAGGTTTCTCCCTTATATGGGTTCTTATATGCTCTTGAAGATCGCTACTCTGACTGAATCGCTTTCCACTCTCTGAATATTCAAGAGGTTTGTCCCCTCTGTGGGTTCTTTGATGACACTGAAGACTACCACTCTGCCTGAATTGCTTTCCACACTCTGCGCATTCAAAAGGCTTTTCCCTTGTGTGGGTTTTTTTATGCTCTTGAAGATGGCTACTCTGACTGAATTTCTTTCCGCATTCTGAACATTCAAAAGGTTTGTCTCCTGTGTGTGCTCTTTGATGATATTTAAGATGGCTATGTGTATTGAATCTTTTTCCACACTCGGAGCATTCAAATGGTTTATCCCCTGTGTGGGTTCTTTTATGCACTTGAAGACTGCCACTATATCTGAATCTCTTACCACACTCAGAGCATTCATATGGTTTATCCCCTGTGTGGGTTCTCTGATGCCGTTGAAGAGTGCCACTCTGACTGAATCTCTTTCCACACTCTGAGCATTCAAACGGTTTCTCCTCTGTGTGGGTTCTTATATGATCTTGAAGACTGCTACTCTGACTGAATCGCTTTCCACTCTCTGAATATTCAAGAGTTTTGTCCCCTGTGTGGGTTCTTTGATGATATTGAAGATAGCGACTTGTACTGAATCTCTTTCCACACTCTGTGCATTCAAAAGCTATTTCCCTTGTGTGGGTTTTTTTATGCTCTTGAAGATGGCTACTCTGACTGAATTTCTTTCCACATTCTGAACATTCAAAAGGTTTGTCCCCTGTGTGGGTTCTTTGATGATATTTAAGATGGCTACGCGTATTGAATCTTTTTCTACACTCGGAGCATTCAAATGGTTTATCCCCTGTGTGGGTTCTTTTATGCACTTGAAGACTGCCACTGTATCTGAATCTCTTTCCACACTCTGAGCAGTCAAAAGGTTTCTCCCTTGTGTGGGTTCTTTGATGATATTGAAGACTGCCACTCTGACTGAAACGTTTCCCACACTCTGAGCATTCAAAAGCTTTCTCTCGTCTTTGTATTCTTTGGTTTACAAGAAGCAGTGATCTATATTTGAAGTACTTTCCAGACTGAATGGATTTATTTATCTTCATTATATCGTGCTTTGGAAAATGTATACTACGCTTTCGTCCATCTCTCTTCACAAGACAACGGTGGTCTTTCTTTCTCTTAGGGCTGCCTCGATTCCAGATGATTCTTTTCAAGTCTTCATTATTAACTTTATCTGGCAATTGTGGATGAAGTTCTCTCACCCTCCTCATTCCTCTGATTGTCCTCTGTTGGAATAAGGAGAGGGATAGCATTAGGACATGGGAGAGCAAGTAAGGCCAAAGGCTGTAGTAGGAAAGGATTGACGGCCCTTTGGCCTCTTCCAGCTTGGATGACCTTAACAAACCCCACACCTTTCCCCAGAATATCCAGGGTTAAGGACAGAATAGCTTTTCAGGAACCACAGCTGAGACGTAGCTGAGAAGGAGCTTCCAAAACTCCGGATTCCCGGCACCAGAAGGCCTCCCTCCTGTCCTGCCCAGCAGGCTTTATAATTCTACTGAACTAATTGCCGATTAAAAGTGAAGCAGAAAAGTCCCATGGTTATTCCTTGCCTATTCTCTTGACATCACCCTGAAGGATCCCCACTCTCACCCAGCCCACTTGGGAAGGAAATCCTCTTTTGAGACCCTCCTGTGGAACTTTCCAGCCTTGACACAGAGAGTACTCCATCTTTCTGTGTTATACCTCTGAGGATGCCAGTCACAGCTATTGGTGAAACGTCAGGTCCTACAATGCCAAGACCACTGTGGTGGGTATCTCTTTAAGATGGGATTGTATTGTTTCTATACACCTGGAAAGGATTAAGAGAAGCACCCTCCCACTCTCTGGTTTTTAAGCCCTCTTCCCCGCAGGTCGGGGCTTGTGTTATTACTATTGAACTACGAAATAAACGGTGTTGCGGCTCGGGACTGTGCTATGCGTGTGAGCAGTGATTTGCGGGCCTCCTCAGGGCAGAGATAAACCACACCGCTCTCCACTGACAGACACTACAACCACGGCCACACAACCCGGAAAATCTACAGCAACTAATAATTTCCAGTCTTTCTTTGGATGCAAGCTGTTGTCTGTCTCCACCATAGTCTCCCTTATAATTCTGGCTTCTTTCCCAGAGAAATAGAGAGAAAGTGATAATTCTTATATGGGGACGGACAGAAATTCTCCTGGACGGACAAGAAACAAGGTCGAGATAAAAGCCCCAAATCCCAACCAGTATAAGGGGGAGGGGTCATTTTCAGATCATGTTCAGTGCGGATATTCGTAATACCATCTAGAGGAAGGGTGTGTTTTAAAACCTGGCAACAGAGAAATGAAGATCTGGCCCCTTCCCAGGTCTTTCTGAGGGCCTTTCATCCCATCTTTGCCTCAGGCCAGGACACTTTCTCGGGCTTTGGTGATGGCCACAACACTCAGCTTCCTCCAGGGAAGTAGCAGGACAGGAGTCAAAATGCCGTATTGCTGTTCAGTATTTTGATACAGGCCTCATTATGGTGGCCCTTTGGAACCCATGGAAGATCCTTACCCAGAGAGGCCACGCTCCCATAGTTCTCCAGCATGACTTCCCAGTAGAGAGCAATTTGGTCTGGATCCAGCAGGGCCCACTCTGCCACGGTGAAATACACGGCCACCTCCTCAAAGGAAAATTGACACTGAAAGAACAAGTAGATTCCTTCATCAGAGATCTTGCCAGGCAGAGACTGCACACTGGAACGGAGTAGTCTGGGAGGGTACAGGATTGGCTTGGGTATAGGGAGTGTCATTCAGAAGCCCTCTCACCCAGACACCTTGTAGAAATTGCAGGAGCAAAAGCCCCCTGGGAAAGGAAGGTGAGACCCCCCCTACCTGGACTGGAGGTGCAGCAGCCATTTCCACCCCTCCGAAAGGAGAACAGCTCAACAGCATCTCTCCACTGCCTGTTAGTGAGACAAAAGGAGGAAGGAAGGGTGTTTTCCAAGACTTCCTATTCCAGTTGCTTATTTGTTCCCTGCTTCATGCATCCCCTTCCCAGGGGTGTGAAACCTCACCCTGTGTACACTCAATACATTTTTAACACTTTTGACTAAATTCTGGGAGAAGCAGAAGGGAAGCACCAGGCACCTATTATAAGCCGAAGGGATTATAAATTCTGCCAATGTATTTCAGACTTCTGTAAAATCTGTGTCAGGACTGGGAGGGAAGAAGGGGGTAGAAGAAGAAGAAGAGAAGAAGAGATTGGATTTATACCCTGCCCTTCACTACCCAAAGGAGTCTCAGAGCAGCTTACAAACTCCTTTCCCTTCCCCTCCCCACAACAGACACCCTGTGAGGTGGGTGGGGCTGAGAGAGCTCTGACAGAAACTGCTCTTTTTCAAGAACAGCTCTTATCAGAACTACGGCTTGCCCAAGGTCATCCAGCCAAGTGCAAGTGGAGGAGTGGGGAATCAAACCCGGTTTTCCCAGATTAGAGTCTGCGCACTTAACCACTACACCAAACTGGTAGAAATGACATTGCATGACGCATAACCGTCACATTTGGCCCAGAGGTGACTTGAGTGCATCTGGAGACTCCACGGTCATATGAATGAGTTTTCAGAGTGTCTCTTGGCACGCTAACATCACAACCAGGATTTCAGCCAGACGCAGCATCAACATGACATTACATCTGTTCTATGGCCCTACCAAAGCCCCTCTTTTAAGCTCCTGGGGGTGCCAGCCAACATCCGTGAATTCCTATTCCAGCATCCTCTGTCCTACAGCAGTCTTCCAGATGCCCCTAGAAACAAGGGCACAGAAGCCAGTTCCCCCCATTATTACTGGCCCCCAGAAAGTGTTTTCCCTAGCTCTGTTGCCCCGGAAGATGCAGGCTCTCTTTATTCACCGGGCTGAATAGGTCTCCCGAGAGTTTGGAGTCAGCATTTTAATTAATGCGAGGAATTGTCTTCCTTGATTTTTTTTTAAAATTAGCAGACACTGAGTTCCGCAAAGTGATTCTGCGTTGTGTGAAGAAGTGTTTAATTTTTCTTCCTGACCTGAAATCTCAGCCTATCAAATGAACTGGGTGACTCAAGCGTATCCAGGCACAAGGAGATCTTACCGAAGGAGAGGGCATCTTGGGCATGTTGCTGCGCCTGCGCTCTCTCCTCTTGCGCCAAGGAAGCTCCTTCTGCCTCAGGGAATGTCGCTTCTATCTTCAGGGATTTTCCACACACCTGAAAAAGCAGGGAGGGAAATGAATGAATGAATGAATTGACGTATCGCGGTTTGTGTGGTATGACCAAGAGAGCCTAAGAATAGTCTTAATGGCCAGAAGTTCTTGTTCTTTTAGCATTATGCACCATTAGGCGGTGAGCTAGACTTGTTTTTAAGGCAAGAGATATTTCAGAGGTGGTTTGCCATCCCCTGCCCCTGCGTCACGGCCCTGGTAAACACTAGAGGTCACCCATCCAAATACTAGCCAAGATTGAAAGCCAGAACATGGCTGCTTGCAAGAAGAAGGAGGAGGAGGAAGAGATTGGATTTATACCCCGCCCTTCACTCGGATTTATACCTCGCCCTTCACTCGGATTTATACCTCGCCCTTCACTCGGATTTATACCCCGCCCTTCACTCGGATTTATACCCCGCCCTTCACTCGGATTTATACCTCGCCCTTCACTCGGATTTATACCTCGCCCTTCACTCGGATTTATACCCCGCCCTTCACTCGGATTTATACCCCGCCCTTCACTCGGATTTATACCCCGCCCTTCACTCGGATTTATACCTCGCCCTTCACTCGGATTTATACCCCGCCCTTCACTCGGATTTATACCTCGCCCTTCACTCGGATTTATACCCCGCCCTTCACTCGGATTTATACCCCGCCCTTCACTCGGATTTATACCCCGCCCTTCACTCGGATTTATACCTCGCCCTTCACTGGATTTATACCTCGCCCTTCACTCGGATTTATACCCTCGCCCTTCACTCGGATTTATACCTCGCCCTTCACTCGGATTTATACCTCGCCCTTCACTCGGATTTATACCCCGCCCTTCACTCGGATTTATACCCCGCCCTTCACTCGGATTTATACCCCGCCCTTCACTCGGATTTATACCCCGCCCTTCACTCGGATTTATACCCCGCCCTTTCACTCGGATTTATACCCCGCCCTTCACTCGGATTTATACCCCGCCCTTCACTCGGATTTATACCCCGCCCTTCACTCGGATTTATACCCCGCCCTTCACTCGGATTTATACCCCCGCCCTTCACTCGGATTTATACCTCGCCCTTCACTCGGATTTATACCCCGCCCTTCACTCGGATTTATACCCCGCCCTTCACTCGGATTTATACCCCGCCCTTCACTCGGATTTATACCCCGCCCTTCACTCGGATTTATACCCCGCCCTTCACTCGGATTTATACCCCGCCCTTCACTCGGATTTATACCCCGCCCTTCACTCGGATTTATACCCCGCCCTTCACTCGGATTTATACCCCGCCCTTCACTCGGATTTATACCCCGCCCTTCACTCGGATTTATACCTCGCCCTTCACTCGGATTTATACCCCGCCCTTCACTCGGATTTATACCCCGCCCTTCACTCGGATTTATACCTCGCCCTTCACTCGGATTTATACCCCGCCCTTCACTCGGATTTATACCCCGCCCTTCACTCGGATTTATACCCCGCCCTTCACTCGGATTTATACCCCGCCCTTCACTCGGATTTATACCCCGCCCTTCACTCGGATTTATACCCCGCCCTTCACTCGGATTTATACCCCGCCCTTCACTCGGATTTATACCCCGCCCTTCACTCGGATTTATACCTCGCCCTTCACTCGGATTTATACCCCGCCCTTCACTCGGATTTATACCCCGCCCTTCACTCGGATTTATACCCCGCCCTTCACTCGGATTTATACCCCGCCCTTCACTCGGATTTATACCCCGCCCTTCACTCGGATTTATACCCCGCCCTTCACTCGGATTTATACCCCGCCCTTCACTCGGATTTATACCCCGCCCTTCACTCGGATTTATACCCCGCCCTTCACTCGGATTTATACCCCGCCCTTCACTCGGATTTATACCCCGCCCTTCACTCGGATTTATACCCCGCCCTTCACTCGGATTTATACCCCGCCCTTCACTCGGATTTATACCCCGCCCTTCACTCGGATTTATACCCCCGCCCTTCACTCGGATTTATACCCCGCCCTTCACTCGGATTTATACCCCGCCCTTCACTCGGATTTATACCCCGCCCTTCACTCGGATTTATACCCCGCCCTTCACTCGGATTTATACCCCGCCCTTCACTCGGATTTATACCCCGCCCTTCACTCGGATTTATACCCCGCCCTTCACTTGGATTTATACCCCGCCCTTCACTCGGATTTATACTTCGCCCTTCACTCTGCATCCGGTGCCCGCCCACATCCCGGAGTAAACCGGATGTTGTAAGTGTCCATAGGATGCGCACCAATGCCAAATGGGGCATGCGCACAAACAAGACACCAACAGCAGCCCGCCTCCGCAAACGGCGCATGTGCACACACAAACAGCGCGGTTTGTGTGATCGCACTGCGTTGCTTTTTTGCCACGCTTCAGCATCGCCGTGTGATCGGAGCTAACAGCTGGAGCGTGGCAACTCGGGGGACCGTGTGATCGTGCTACCCTGCTTTGTTTTACTCTGGGGCAAACAGCCACGCCTCCCCCTGCGTTTTATGGCCTGTATGACCGGGGCCTCAGTTTATTTAATAGTGTCTGATAACGGACACCTCTTGCTCTGAATTATTGCATCAAAATGTTTGTGCTGTTGCAGTCTTGAGTATGCTGTTCAGCTGTGTGTCTCTGCAAGCTGCAAACCTATGAGGACGCAGCAGCAGCAGAACTGGAAGCAGAGGACGGCCAGTTCCACTGTGGGCCTGATAGGAGCCCTCCAAGGGCCTGATCTGGTTCCCGGGTTGCATGTTTGACACCCCTGGGATAGAGGGCTCGGCAGCTTGTTATGACGCTCCCGGCAGGATAAAGGAAGTAGTTTGAGAGGCGTGCATCATTTTAGGGAGGACACTGTCCTGGTCCTCCCTTTGGACCATAACATTTTAAGAGTGAGTACTAGCTGATTTTTTAAGGAGCTGCGGTGGCTCAAGTGGTTAAGATGCTGAACTGCAGGCTGTGGAAGGTCAGTAGTTCAGCAGTTCAAGACCTGGGTGCCGCAAGACGGAGTGAGCTCCCGTCTCTAGTTCCAGCTCCTGCCAACCTAGCAGCTCGAAAGCAAGAAATTGCAAGTAGATAAATAGGTACCACTTCGGTGGGAAGGTAACAGCGTCCCGTGCGCCTTGGTGTTTAGTCATGCCGGCCACATGACCACGGAAATGTCTTTGGACAGCGCTGGCTCTTCGGCTTGGAAACGGAGATGAGCACCGCAACCCTAGAGTCGGATTCGACTGGCTTTTGAGCAAGGGAACCTTTACCTTTACCTTTACTAGCTGATTTTAATTGTTTGTTGTATTTTGACAAGCTGTAGAGTTTTGGCCAACTATTTTTTTGCTTTTGTTATCCACTCTTGGGAGTGATACCGTTTTATTTGGTTTGGATAATGAACCTCGCCTTGTCTGTTGAACTCAAGCGTGGAACCTGAGTCTGTGCACCTGGAGGAGGATTCTAAGCCTTAATCCTACACTCATATTATGGTAGGCTTGCCAAGTCCCCCTGGGGGGCAGGTAAACCCCCGGCCGAGAGACCTGTTACCCGACACCAGCAAATCGGGCCCCAGGAGGAACTACACCCCCTTCCGGCACACAACCCACATCACGCTGGCCATGTTGGGGGCAGGACGCTCTATGATTTGAGGGAAAACCCTAAGGTTTTCCCTCAAATCCTAGTGGCCCTGCCACCAACGTGCTGACGTGATGACATCACTTCCAGGTGGTGTCATCGCGGCGACACGCGTGTAGAAACTCCCGCAACAGCACGGGACTCCCACGGGGTAAGCGATTTCGGACTTGGCAACCCTATATTATGGGAATAATTAACTTTCTTTCTTAGTTCTGGAATTATCTGAATATCATAATAAAGGTGAAGAAGATACTGATTATAGTTTCAATATTTTATTCTGTATTCCACTAGTATTTAGATAATTAGTAAGAATAAAATTTAGATTTAGACAAACACTTAAGACGATATTTAGCTTCTTACGTTGATTTAATTTTAGCATGGAAGTTCATTCGGCTGTTAAAGAGGTAATCTCTTTTACCGTTAATAGATTATCGCTAACTTTAGGAAAGTTCTTGTTTATTCTTTAAAGAGAGACTCTGCCCCCAAATTCTGAAATATTGGTGTTTTATTGTCTGCTTCTATATTTGAAATCTGTAACACATTTGGTAATATTTCTGATTTTACTTGCATGTTAGAACTCATATTTGACAAACTTGATGAATCTATATTTTCCCCTACCCCTTCTGCCCTTCTGTATCTCACCTTTTTTTTTGGAGGAGATAATAAAAAAATTAAATTAAAACACATACTAGCCAAGACTGATCCTTCTTAGCTTCTGAGATGCCATCTGGCTACCATGGGCTATCCAGGTCAGAGAGCAGCGAGGGAGATGGGTAAGAGATGGAATGGAATGGACCAAGGAATAGATCCTGCCCCACTCCTAGACTCCGCGCCCTTCCATCAGCAGACCTGGTGAGTTATCTGGAGGGATCAGAAATTCTCTAGTAGAATAGGCTGTAAAATCTCCCATTTGGATGATAAACACTTGGACAGATGTCTGGCAGGGAACCTTTAGGATAAGGCCCGATATCGTTGCTTGAATTGGACATATCTGGAAGGAATTCCCCTCACCTGTTCTGCCTGCCTCTTCTCCTCGGCCTGACTCAGGAGGAAACCTTCGGCCAGGGCCACCGCCTGGGAACTGGTCTCCGGCCCACACCCTCGGACCCAGCCCTGCATTTCCTGGGGCAGGATGGTCAGGAACTGCTCCAGGATCACCATGTCCAGCATCTGCTTCTTGGTGTTCCCCTCTGGCTTCAGCCAGCGGTTGCAAAGTCCGTGGAGCTGGCTGCAGACCTCTCGGGGCCCATCGGCCTCATGGTAGCGGAACTGCCGGAAGCACTGGGAATGTATGTCTAAGGTCATGGCGTCCTTAGCCAGGGTCTCCAGAACAACTCTTTCCCAGAATTCAACACCACTCTTAGCTTGGTGGAGAAGGGGTCTTTGCTTGCTGTCTTGCCCGTTCCGGGTCCTCCTGGGTCCTGCTCTTCCATCTCCTGCCCCTTCTCTTAAGTCTCCTCCATCTGTGAAAAGACGCCTTTATTCACCTGGCTTCTCCCTGGGGGGAAGGAGAGACACAGACAGTAACACGTCACAAGGAAAAATGAGAATGGAGATACACCACCAAACATCAGAAACCTTCATATGGTCAGGGGACGCGTGAAAATTGCCCTGGCGGATCAGAGCAAAATGGCTTCTTATGGTTTGGAGACCGTGTTTAATATCAACAAAATAAAGAAATCTTGCTATATTACTTACCAAGGTATTATAAATATGCTGCCTTGGTGTTTTTGGGAAAGTGAAGTGTCCCTGTTTGGCTTTTTAATGATGTTACAAGCTTAGCCTCTCATTTCTTTTGGCTCTGTCTGTCTGCGGGGCTAATTCTTGAGGTAAACCAGAGCCCCCAAAGGACAAGAGGGACTGGTGACGCCTTTACTATTCCATGTCTCTCTTCAACAGGCCTGAAGTGTTAGGCAAGAACTCTGTCCAAGCACCCACCTGAAGGGGGCCCAACTCACCCTGTTAGAAGGGCCATTTTCCAGATTCCTGCCTGTTTGGGGAACAAAGCAACT